>SKCR01037553.1:0-178934 GCA_019454045.1 Zanthoxylum bungeanum
TTAACTCTGCGTTATTCCACTAAAAACTTGAAGTTGAACTCTCGTTACCATAGATGGAATATAAGCCGAACAAACTTCGGTGTCCATCGATATAGTCACTACATATGGATAGCCCTTCACGAATATCTCATAAATAGAATCGGGTCATAAGTCCGTTATACCCCTCTAAATATTTTTTCTCTTAAGCACCATTGATTCTATAATGAACAATTAATTCATAACAATTATGAATATAATACTTTCTATTCGTAATAGAAAAGTTGAGCGCTCAAAATTATTCAAGTCCCGAATCAACTTTAAAAGAGATATTCTTCAACTTCTCGAAAGAAGGAGTGAATTCCATATCTATGTAAAACGTTCCCAGCTACATACCAAACCATATCCCCAAAATACGTAGTTATTGGCCGGGACTGCTACACCAACCTCACCATAGTAAATCAAAGGACACAGTCTAACATGCAGGAGTTCGTAGTACACTCAGGATTAAGATTAATCCATATATGACCATCTAGTAGATAAAATGAATTTCTTGGGTTAACGGATATTAAAAGAAATTCATATTATCTGAGTCCAGTCCTATATGATCATATCATACAAGGTGCCTCCATTCTCATGTCACCACATGAACGAACCCGGATCAAGGTCGTCATCATACAAGTATAGAATGGACGCAGCTATAGATAAACCACAAACAAAGTACCCACTCTGTTTGCTCTCTATGGACAATTTAGATTACTAACTTCAGACTTAAATCCTCTTGTGTATCAAACATACATTAAGTCTAAAGGTACAAAAGTAATTAAGATAAACAAGACAATTAGACAATATGCAATTTAAATCAAACAACTTTGATAAATGAATAATGCTATTATAATTATTACAATAATCAATTCCGTTTTACAACACATGAAGCTCTAGGACATAAATCCCAACATAATGCGCCCTTTAAATATGTGGTTAACCCTAATTCTATCCAAATATAATAAAATCCTAGTAAAATAAACCCAATAATAGATAAAATAATTGAAAATTTTGTGCATGAAATTTGTAATGTAATTAAAGTTCAGCCCAGCACTTAAACAACACATAACCTTAAAAAAAATAATATATAAAAACTATAGGATATATTGAGTCCTCAGTTTGTCCAAGAAGGAGTCCGAACTGTACTTTTATATAAGCTATAAAATTGTAGATCTACGAGTCTTCTTTCCAATGCGACTTGAATCAACAAAATCAGATGTCGGATGAGAAAATTAGGTTTAAAATACGAAGACTTGCCAAATCCAGGCACTGCTAATACACCATTAGGAAATTAAGCCGAAAATCAATCAAGGCAGCCCATGCATGTCTAAAACCCATTCCATTCTTGCTTTAGATATAATAAAGCCTTCATATAAAGTCTTAGCATGGACCAAACTCCAGAACCCAAAGAATCTTCCAAATCCACCAAAAAGGCCCAAATACACCAATCTGACTAAGCCGTGCAATCAACCACAACTTCAAATTAACTTGGCCCAACAAACAGAGCTAATTCTGGATCACATCATTCTCCCTCTCTTGAAAAGGATTCCACCTCGAATCTAAACCCGGATCATAGATAAAAAATGACAAGATCAATGTGACGACAATCTTGAAACAAAGTAAAATCACATGGAAAAGAATGGTTAAGGATGAGTAAAAGTCAATAAAGCCAATGAATGACTTTGTTTCAATATTTTTCCCCTTGCAGTCTCTCCATTGATACTCGCATTCTTAACTCCACTTGTAATCCCAAAGAGATTCCTATCTGGATCCACATTTTAGACCTCATTTAAAACAAACTCAACATACCCATGTCGCTTCCTCAAACAATCAACACATTCACCCACATTCTGATCACACTCTACATAGTCGACCACATGCACTTCTTGCACCTCATAACTCAAGGCCTCACAACTAAAATCAGATTGCTCCATATAAGATTCACCATTAATAGTAACTTCAAGCATGGCATTGTCATCATGAACAACCAAATCGGCATCACTAATGTTATTACTCACAACAATATCATCACTGTCATCAACATCATCAACCACCTCACGGTTATTCATAAAAACATTGACATGTTTCATTTCATTACTCAAGGCTATGCTCATATCCTTCTGGACTTCACATTTTGCTAACGTCTTTTTCTCTATCAATTCTGGAAGCTCTCTTAGTAACATTCTAAACTCAGTAATCTCATTTTTCCTTTTAGCCCACTCTTCTTCACTCATCTTCATCTACAATTCTTCCTTATAGACCTCTAGTAGGGCTAAAGGAGCAAGCTTGATATTTTTTCCACCATACCAAAATTTATACATATTTATATCCATATCATAAATGACTTTATTGAATGTATACCAAGGCTTTCCTAATAAAATATGTGTGTGAAATAAAGGAACCACGTCACACACTACTTGGTCAACATACTTCCCAATTGCAAAACTTACCACAACCTGCTTATCAACCTCAAACTCTCCAAACTCACTCATCCACGTATAAGGTCTATCATGAGGTATCAATGGTAATCCCAATTTTTCCACAAGGGTAGTGCTGGCTAAATTTATGTGATTCCCTCTATTAATAATCATATTACATACTTTATTATTGATAAGACATCACGTGCGAAAGGTAAATACCTTTTTGTCCATCAGAGTATATATATAAATCAACCATTTACTTGAATGACACCAATAATGATGAAAGACTCAAAGAATCACTAAGAAAATATGAAAACAAACACAAAAAAACACCAAAAAACAAAACAAGAACAAAAACTGAACTTAAACTGGATAGAATTCGTAACTATTGTTTGAAAGCGGTTTAAGACTCGGAATGCAAACGGACAGAGTGCGGCCAACCACTAGCAAATTCCTCTCCTCGAGTAATTATAAATCAATATATTATGGGTCTCGTAACGCTTCCTGTTGGAGTTTGCTAAGGTCTCAAGGATCAATAAAAAAGCATGAAACACATGTGAATACATACGAGGAGTTGCGGAATACTCACATAGAGCGGTTGAGCGACGCAACAACGAACAAAACTTCATTTTCTGCCCATTGCAGCTCACGGCAGTGGCAGTGAGTTTGCTCATGTTTTCAGCCTTTAATGTCATCTTCCAAGCTCCAAGCTTCGTCAAACGATTCCCGACTTCCCTATCACCTTTACATGTCTCTCGGAGTGCTAGCTCACTTGATTTTGCCACAAAAATCAAGCACTTGGCTTCCCTTAGCTCACGACAATGAGCAGAAGAAGAGAGAAGAAGCAGCCCACTTTGGCGTGTAAAGAGAGAAGAAGAAAGAGGGTGTTGTGTGGTTGATTCTAATTGTGTATCTAATACAAAAAAGTGAATTTCAAATTCAATTACCATGAATTTGGCTTTCAAAAAGTCAAGCTTAATGGCTCCAACCACACATCACACATCAATCCATCAATCAATGAATAGTGACTGGCGTCAATCACTCAAGTGAAAGACATCTATCATTTGATTGACGAATGATGTGATGCTAGATTTGACTTGCGTGCCGCACTCGAATTCGAAATGCGAATGCGCTCGCAAACAATCCCGGGCTTGGGTTCGCTAATTCCAAATTAACGAATTTTCCGTTGCGACGT
Source organism: Zanthoxylum bungeanum (assembly GCA_019454045.1). NCBI lineage: Eukaryota > Viridiplantae > Streptophyta > Magnoliopsida > Sapindales > Rutaceae > Zanthoxylum > Zanthoxylum bungeanum. The sequence goes on from SKCR01037553.1 coordinate 3,637, forward strand.
AATTAAATGATTATGCCTAGCGAAATCACTATTCACGTCGCTAACGAATTAATTCTAAATTAACTCGTTCGCCCGAATTAAAATCTAATTTTAATTCCGCGTCGAAATCCAATTTCGTTTAATATATCGAATATATTAATTTAATCGATTAATTCCAAATTAATCGTTATCTCTCTTTAATGATATTTTATCCCAGATAAAATATCTTCGCAATTAATCCCAGATTAATTTTCTCTCTCTTCTAATTAATCCCAGATTAATTAAAAGTGCGAGTCATACGTCATCGGTGAATCTTTGGGAAGCGACCCATGAGATCCCCGGATATGTTGGTAGTAAATTCGGTCGTCGGACTATCCGAACACGTAAGTACCTCGTACTACGTTTATACCGATTTACAAGACAAGGTTGGCTTCTAGCAAAGCGCCATGCCTACCCAATTCTCCAGAAATATCCTTACAGGAATAAAGGATCTATATCAGGCGTAGTATACGTAGTATTGCGTATTTCGATCCAGTATCGGATGATCACATGCAAGGCCTGGGGCTGGACAGTGTCTGCCCCGTACGAAGCATATATCGGATGACGAGCAACTAGTCTCTTAATATCGGATAATCATGACCAAGTCATATTATCCCGACGGTTGCAACCTTTTTAGAGAACAGTTATGTATCCTACGCGATCATCATCTCCATATGACTGGAGTGACACTTCCGTCTTGACATCACACCCAACACACTACGATTCTCGATATACCCAGAAGAGGCGTACACAGAACCGGTTAAAGCCCTGGACGACCAAAACCAAAGTATATTGATTGTCGCAAGTATTAGCGGTGCAAGTCTCAGGTTAAGACCAAATACACCTACCCTGATTTCGGACTTCCATAGACACATAGTCATACTACCAATGGAATTCCGAGGGGGTCTATCCAGAGCGAAGCTGTTTCCCGTACCATCGGTAAAACACAACCTCCTATTACACTTGCATGAGTATCCTATACCCAAATATATGAGAACTATGTCGTTGTGCCCTCACAACGCGCACAAGTGTAATACTAGTCTTTTACGTATTTATCGATGTCCAATCTCGATAATACTCTGACTAGGGATATTTAATGATTTATCCTTCGTGGACTGATACTGTCTCATATCATTCTTAATCCAGGAACAAATCATAGGGACCTCCTATCATTATATATCTAGGTGATCTAATCACAAATGATAAGAGTGCAATCTCCTTTGTCACATAGTTAATTTGTACAACAACACCATGATCTGTACAAATAGTGACGCTATGGGTCATAATTGTCCAACAATCTCCCACTTGGCCTATAGCCAGTCACTCGAGTGTCTTACACCCGAACTATGTACGGTTGGCTCAAACTGCTGAGGAAAGGCTTTCGTCAGCGGATTTGCATGATTATCGTCTGATGCGATTTATTCGATCATCACATCGCCACGATGTATGATCCGAACGAATCAGATGAATATCGAAGTATGTATCTGGATCGTTGATGAGACCATTAATTCTTTAGCCTGTGCTGCAGCCTAGCTCAGCTGCTAACAGAACTATATCTAATCTAATTAGATTTATTATCGACCCAAAAGGCTTCTATTGCTGCCTCAGCTGCAGCAATAACCCGCATTTGTTGTTTATTCGGTAACAGTATCTTGCTTGGAAGATTTCCAGCTCACTGTTCCGTTATTCAAACTTTATAGTACCGTTTGCGACTTATAGTCATTTTTATCGGTTAGGAAACTTGCTAGTAGTGATCCCAGTCACTTCAAGTTCTCCATTCTCCATAGATTAAGACAGCATCCTTAGATCTCTAAGATACTAAGGATGTTCTTAACATCAATCCAGTGACTATCACTTGGATTGCCTGTTTGTGAATCCATATGCTCAAAGCGTATGAGACACCAGGTCGCGTACATTTTTCAATGTACGAATTCTCGGAGAGTTTCATGAAAGCCAAGCTTTCACCGATTTTTATGGGAATATCATTTCCAAGAAATGACATATATTATCATTATTTATAGGACATTTATGTCAGTGCGCTCCCACTAACCTCTTATATACACAAGAATCATTTCGTTTTGAATTAAATCATAAACTATTATGATTACATCAAAACGATAATTCCAAGAACCTAATGCTTGCTTCAATCCAAACATGGATCGAATAACCTGCAAACCTTGTTTGCTAGTTTTGGTACGACAAAACCGACAGGATGTTGTAAACATCCTCCAAAGGTTTCCTTTTCAGGAAAGCGATTTTCCCGTTAAGCTGACATATTTCATAAATGAAACATGCAGCATTAGCAAGCATTATCCAAATGGATTTACCGTGGCAACAGGTAAAGGTTGTTGAATCGTAATCAACACAATGTTGATAACGATACCTTTCCGCTAAAAGCCTAGCTTTATACGTTGGTATGTTGCCATCCATGTATGTCTTCCTTGAAGACTTATATAGTACCAATAGGCACAATGCCTTGCGGTACATCAACTAGTATCCAAACATAGTTGATATACATGGAATCCATTTCGGACTCATGACACTTTGTCATAATAGGGAGTCGATACCTTGTATCACTTCCTCATACGTAGTCAGTTGGTATACCTCAATAAGATAGACATCTTTATGAGGTGAGATCAGAAACCCATACCCCAGGTTGTTTTCTGACTCTCTCCGACATACGCGGTTCTTGTGTATTCGAAGATTATGGTATAGTTTCATCCTTGATGAACTATTTATGTTCCATTAAGGATCGGTGCCTGGAATAGTATTACTCTGATTTTCATCGAGTTTTACTATCCTCCCACTTACCACTGCATATCGGTATTCCTCTTAGGAAAACCGCATGGTGAGCAACAATTACATTGTTCTCTTGTGAGTTGTATAAGTACAATATTTTGGTATCCCTAGGATAACCTACAATTGGCACTTATCCAATTTGGGTTTTAGTTTGGTATCATCCAAACATATGCCTAGCATACCCAAATATTCAGGAATGAGAAACCCGGTTTTCTTCCCGTTCATATCTAATATGAAATCTGTCAAACAGATTTTATGGAACCTTATTCTAAATAAGTTCTGCACTGTTTATGCTTATCCGTTGAAGGAAATGGTAGCTCAGAGCGACTCATGATTAACCTTATCATGTCTAACAAAATTCGGTTATCACTGTTCGGACACACCGTCAAATGACGTGTTCCGGGAGGAGTCCTCTTTGAAAGAAAGAATACTATACTCTTTCAAGTATTATTGAAACTTATTGCTTAAGTATTTTCCATTACGGTCTTACCGTGACGGTTTAATACTTTAGCCGATCTGTTTGTCTATTTCGTGTCGAAACTTAAAAGTTTCCGATTTGTGTTCTTCAAAAGAAACACATAACCATAACGCGATGCCACATCCGTAAAGGTCACGAAATATTCATATCCACCTCTAGCCTAGCTAGACATGGGCCCACTTGCTTCACTATGAACTAGGGCTAACAGATTATGGCATTTACACTTTTACCAAGTAAATAGTGTTTTAGGCACTTTGCCCAATAAACTAGATTCGTAGACTTTATTTGAATGGAATCAAATTAGTCCTAGTACCCACTCTTCAAAAGTGTGGATATACGAGTCTTGTTTAATTGTGTCCCAGACAACAATGCCACATTAAGTTTCTTCTGATCAAATCAGTTTGAGCTATTTTTGTCATGTTATATATTTGAGATTTATTTATATTCAAAATATAAATTCTGTTATTCACATCTAATGTGTTTATCTCAATATCATCTTTATATAATAAAACACTTTAGTGTTCTAGAATATAAAGGTAAACCCGCAACGGATTAAACACTGATATAGAGATAATGTTTCTAGTCAAACTAGTTACATTATAACAGTTTCCAAATTTAGGTACACACCCGAAGGTAGTTCCTAAACTTAGGTATCTACGGTTAAAACAGCGACTTTCGTCCCGTTTCCAATTCGCAGATAAATCTCAATTGAAGTCAGTATCCTGCTCAAAGCAGATTCTGAACATCAATATATATTTATGTACCACACTAAGTATTTAAAATCCAATTTTAATACTAGTAGTGAACATATTATGACAAACATATTTGAAGTCAGAGCCTTGCTCGTCTTCAATTCCTTCATGTCTGCTTTGTCCAAACGGCAGTCACGCTTCCGCGATCCCGTTTGCCACATTTAGCAGACATTTTGGGATATGTCTTTATCTTCCCAGAAGATTATAATGATTTTGCCTTTGCCCTTTTCAACACTCAGAAGCCTTTGGCCAAGCCTTGGCCTTCTAGAATATCGAAGTAAGGTGCGCCTTGCGCTACTTGCCTAATTGCAAACTTTGACTTTATCTCCTTGAGAATAGTCATTAACTCTCCAAGAGTTATTATTGCAATTTAGTACTTCTAAAATCTAAGTATAGATTTATGAAGATCCTTCAATTTCTTATCATACTTTAAGGATCTAATCCTTAGTTCTGATTCAGAAATTAAGGAGTCTACTGCGACAAGCTTAATGGATTAAGCACTAAAGTTATCATCACATAAATCTTCCAAAGATTATGCTCTACTATTTGCTTAACTCCGGGCTTAGGCATAATATGTTATTTTATCAAATAAAGTAACTTATTAGTTTCCAGGACCATCCTGAAAATTATTCCCAATTTGAAAATTAAACCATTTAAATACATTTTCCCTAGGATTGTTTTAAATGTCAATCTTTCATTTTTATCTTGATTCTAATAGTCCAACTATTTAATCAATTTAGGTACTATTATTATAATGATTACAATAGTCCAACTATTTAATCAACTATAATTTAATAGATTAAAATCAATTATATTGATTACTATAATCCAATTATAAAATCAACTATAAATGAATAGTTTGAATATAGTCCAACTATTATTAAAACAACAATTTAAATATTAGTCCAACTAACATTTAATTATTTGACGAATGATATTTGATTTGAGCGCGTATGGCAAGTAATTAAACGAATATTGCAAATTCAATTCTTGCCTCCCACTATTTTTCGGCGAGCCTCTAACCCTCTGTCGAGTACTCGGGAAACCGTGTTTCCTAGTGGGCTAGGATCCCGTTAAATATCACACAATCTTGACTTTGGCCAACAAATTGTATGATAATTAACTAGGTAGATCTCTAAGATCAATGGATCCAATCCAATTCCTAGATCCAGTAGGGGGACATCCAAGTCCGAAACATATATCTTATATATGCCAATACATCCAATGTATTACCTAACCTTTTTCCTCTGAATCAACTAAGCCTTGGCTTTGGCACAACAAACTTAGTGATCCCAGTTAAGCGCGACCCATTGACCATGGAAAGCTTCGTAATCAATGTCGATGGACAAGAAGTGGTCTTGACTTTGGCCAACAAACCACAACTTGGACAGACACCAATATGGAACAAAGCTCTCGTGATTCAAACACATCCTCGACGGACAAAGGCCTTGACTTTGGCCAACAAGCCAATGCCAGTCTCGGATCTTGAGTGAGAATCACTCAATGGAAGGAAAAACGCTTAATATTTGCGAGGGTTTTTCGCGTGCAAATTGGCAACCATTTATTATTTGTTAAGGTCTCATCATCATACACCCTTAAACATGCATTCTAAACACATAATAAAGCGCGTATAAATAAATAATAATGATATGCGGATGGATACTTTACACATTGATCCTAGATCAAATCTCTCTCTTCTCTCTCCCGCTAGCACATGTATTACTTCTACCCGTTACACTACACTTCTAAAGAAACCTCATTTACATTGAGGGGAATAGGTGAGAAGAGAATACAAAGAATAAGGAGGTAATAAGGCTGGACACGCAGGTCCAATTAATAAATCAAATTTATTACAACAATTTCTAAAATTGTCCCACCCATCTAATATCCATCCGATATACATTATTCATGCATCGCAACCATGTATTCACACAAGCATGTTATCAATCAATCTAATCAAATTAATTAATCTGATAATTAGTGACCATCCAATGTTCAAACAACGATTTGATTTTGCTCGAGTCAAACTCGTTTTGCGAATAAGTACTCAAAGTACGAATTCTCGAATTAAATTAAACTACATAATTAAATCCAATTCAATATGTATTTAATTCTAATTCACTATTTAATTCCAAATTAAATACTACACTTTATTTACGAACCTTTACGACTTAAATTCCAAATTTAATCGTTACGGGTCTCAAAGCCCGATTAACGTCCAACGTCAATTTAATTAAAGTCCAATGGGCTTTTAATTAATTTCTTAAGGCGTGGACTTTTGGTCAACTCGGGTCAAACCCAATAACCAAAATCCAATCGGGAGTTACCCCATAAGCCTAGAAATCAATTTAGGCCCATTAGGCCCAATTAAACTTTAAAGGTCCATTAGTCGCATTTGGGCTTTATGGAAGCGGTTTTGGGCCCAATTGGATCCAACCAATTTTGCCTAAACCCAACTTGGTACAACCAAGCCCAATAAGCCCAATAACAACACAAACAAGCCCAAATCCAATTTAAAGCCCAATTAATTAAATTACCAAATTCCAAATCTTAATTTAATTAAACAAAGTGTATACATAATTAATTACCCAATTAACATTTCTAAAACATCAATTAGCCTAATTAATCATGCCATTAAACATTAAACATGTCCAACACATTTTAACAAAAATCAAACCCAATTACATGCTTAAAGCTCTCGGCCAAGGGGAATTTTTGTGTCCAATCAAATTCAATCCAATTAATTCAATCGACATTAAATCAATATTCCCAATTGATTTCCAACACATCCAATGATCAAAAATCAAAATCACCAAGACATTTAGGGCTCCTTAACTTCGGCCAACACAAAATTTGGGGAAAAAATGTTCCATCACAATTTCTTCAAATTGATCCAATCAATCATCAATTAAAACATCAATTAAGCATATTAAATCATCCAATTTCATTAATCATGCTCAAAATCATTTTACCCAAATTTTAACCCTAAGTCATTTCATGCTTTTCCATGCTCTGATACCATTGTTGGAGCTTGCTAAGGTCCCAAGGATCAATAAAAGCATGAAAACACATGTGAATAATACGAGGAGTTGCGGAATACTCACATCGATCGGTTGAGCGACGCGCCCCATTGCTGCTCACAGCCAGGGGCAGTGAGTTTGCTCACTTTTCGGCCTTTGATGCATCTTCCAAGCTCCAAGCTTCGTCAAACGATTCCCGGCTCATGGGTGGACTTCCTATCACCTTCGCATGTCTCTCGGAGTGCTAGCTCTCTGATTTTGCCACAAAAATCCAACACTTTGGCTTCCCTTAGCTCACGGCAGTGAGCAGAAGAAGAGAGAGAAGAGCAGCCCCCTTTGGGCGTGTAAAGAGAGAAAAGAAAAAAGAGTGTTGTGTGGTTTGATTCCAATGTGTATTAATACAAAAAAAATGAATTCAAATCATTTACCATGAATTTGGGTTTCAAAAAGTCAAGCCTTAAGGCTCCAACCACCACACATCACTCCATCAATCCATCAATCAATGATAGACTGGCGTCAATCACTCAAAGTGAAAGATGAAAGACATGATCACTTGATTGACGAATGATTTGACGCTTGATTTGACTTGCGTGCCGCACTCGAATTCGAAATACGAATGCGCTCGCAAACAATCCCGGGCTCGGGTTCGCTAATTCCAAATTAACGAATTTTCCGTTGCGACGTAATTAAATGATTATGCCTAGCGAAATCACTATTCACATCGCTAACGAATTAATTCTAAATTAACTCGTTCGCCCGAATTAAAATCTAATTTTAATTCCGCGTCGAAATCCAATTTCGTTTAATATATCGAATATATTAATTTATCGATTAATTCCAAATTAATCGTTATCTCTCTTTAATTGATATTTTATCCCAGATAAAATATCTCCGCAATTAATCCCAGATTAATTTTCTCTCTCTTCTAATTAATCCCAGATTAATTAAAAGTGCGAGTCATACGTCATCGGTGAATCTTTGGGAAGCGACCCATGAGATCCCCGGATATGTTGGCAGTAAATTCGGTCGTCGGACTATCCGAACACGTAAGTACCTCGTACTACGTTTATACCGATTTACAAGACAAGGTTGGCTTCTAGCAAAGCGCCATGCCTACCCAATTCTCCAAATATCCTTACAGGAATATAAATGATCTATATCAGGCGTAGTATGTAGTATTGCGTATTTCGATCCAGTATCGGATGATCACATGCAAGCCTGGGGCTGGTACATGTCTGCCCCGTACGAAGCATATATCGGATGACGAACAACTAGTCTCTTTATATCGGATAATCATGACCAAGTCATATTATCTCGACGGTTGCCACCTTTTAGAGAACCAGTTCTGTATCCCTGCGTGATCATCAACTCCATATGACTGGAGTGACACTTCCGTCTTGACATCACACCCAACACACTACGATTCTCGATATACCCAGAAGAGGCGTACACAAAAACCGGTTAAAGCCCTGGACGACCAAAACCAAAGTATATTGATTGTCGTAAGTATTAGCGGTGCAAGTCTCAGGTTAAGACCAAATACACCTACCCTGATTTCGGACTTCCATAGACACATAGTCATACTACCAATGGAATTCCGAGGGGTCTATCCAGAGCGAAGCTGTTTCCCGTACCATCGTAAAACACAACCTCCTATTACACTTGCATGAGTATCCTATACCAAAATATATGAGAACTATGTCGTTGTGCCCTCACAACGCGCACAAGTGTAATACTAGTCTTTTACGTATTTATCGATGTCCAATCTCGATAATACTCTGACTAGGGATATTTAATGATTTATCCTTCGTGGATTGATACTGTCTCATATCATTCTCAATCCAGGAACAAATCACATGGACCTCCTATCATTATATATCTTGGTGATCTAATCACAAATTATAAGAGTGCAATCTCCTTTGTCACATAGTTAATTTGTACAACAACACCATGATCTGTACAAATAGTGACACTATGGGTCATAATTGTTCAACACTTCTAGATCGAAAGTTACAGCCGTTTTAAAAATCAGTGAGCGGCTGAAAAATTCTGACCGAACTGATCCGAAAATTACAGGACAAATTCGACCCTAATTGACTCAAATTCCAATAATTGAATCCTAATGCTATTCCATGCATGAAATTATAATAACATCCAAGATTCAGTCATAGACAAGCAAAACACAAAGGAAATTAAAAAAAAAAAACCGAAATGAGAAGAGACAAAAAAAAAAAGGAAATATAAGGAATATTATGACTTCATAAAACGACTAAGATATGGAAAATTTTGACCTTGGAAATCTGAGCTCCTGATACAAAATGATAAGAACCTGCCTGGAACAAGCCAAGTAAACCCCTCCATGTGTTCTAAGCCCCAAGAACCGCGAATCTTGATTTGTAAGAACAAAATCCTTCCAAGATCAAGTCCAACCCTTAAATAACCTTTCTTTATTTCTTTGGAGAATCTTGAACAGCGATACAGCACCACAACGCTTGCCACAAGTTAATAAACTTTTGTTCCGTAGAACCAATGAAGAATCCACTCACTCAAGATGACACAAGTCACTTTATTTTGTAAAAAAAATATTCTTAGTTAATTCTCAATTACAATGAATAATGCCCCCCTTTAAATAGGTGGTTAACCCTAATTCTACCAAAATATAATAAAATCTTAGTAAAATAAACTCAATAACACATAAAATAATTGAAAATTTCGTGCATGGGCTTTGTAATATAATTAAAGTTCAGCCCAACACTTGAACAACACATAACCTTAAAAAATATAAAATATAAAAACTATAGGGGTATCTTGCGTCCTCATTTTGTCCAATAACGTGTCCGAAATGGACTTTGATGTAAGCTATAAAGTTGTAGATCTATGAGTCCTCTTTCCAATGCAACTTGAATCACCAAAATCAGACATCGGATGAGAAAGTTAGGTCTATAATATGAAGACTGCGAAAATCCCACCACTACTAATACACCATTCGGAAATTAAGCTGAAAATCAATCAAGGCAGCCCATGCATATCCAAAACTCATTCCACTCTTGATTTAGATATAATAAAGCCTTTATATAAAGTCTCATGCATGGACCAATGACCGGCGTAAACACACACGTATAACGCAAGCGCACGTATCATTCAAGTAGTATAAAAATATCGATCCCACGAGGACTTAATTCCTACTGTTATTATTAATTATTGAATCTATTTATTTACAGGTATCTAATTATAGGGAGAAAAGAATTGATTGCTTTTGGTTGGTTGAATGTGGTTTTGCAAAACAAAATAAAAACATACTCAAAAGAAAATACTAAGGAAAATAAAAGAAAAGACTCAAGGATATAGGGTCGTGACTCCACACAATATTATTATAAAGATGAATTGATTCTCTTATCTATGTGTAATAAATCAGTTTGCTAACCTGGAACACAAAAATATGCAAAAGCCTATGTGGATGGTCAGACGCAAATACCCAGTATAACCTAATTAAACCATATGTCTATGTCAACCAAATTACCTGGATTCATTAAGATTAAGTTCCAATTATGGCTACCCCCGCCCGACAGGTATATGTCTATCCTGTAAAGAAATCTATTAAAGGGTTATCTATCCTCAAGGAAGATCGTGGGATATTGAATCTAAGGCTGAAACCTAAAATCCCTATGTCTAGTTCATTTTAAGTTTATCATAGTAATTTTATTGGTGATCAGACAACAAGAAGCATTAAGCTTAAGACTCAATAAACAAACTAAATAATTACCCATAAAAATAAAATCAATTATTAAGTGTGGATATTGTGTTTCATCACTTCCCTAGAATAAAAATAAAATGTTAGGGTTAGAGGATCCACATTTAATATTTCTTATCTAGGAATCTCACTTATTATAATATATAAATTATTTTCTGTTCTGTTTTCTCAAGAATTAATAATATTAAACAATTAAAACCAACCATATAGACAGTAATCCATTTAGTCCAACTATACCAGCCATATAGGCGGTAATTATCTGTCATATAAAGACCAGCCATATAGGCGGTAAAGTAATTTATATTTAACCCGACCATATAGGTGGTAATAAAGTCTGACATTAATTAATCCGGTTAAATTATAATTTATAAATTATAGTTAAGTGAGATTTACCCAGATAATTATATTAAAGGTTTCACCTTTTACCCCAGCAGAAATTTAACTACAAAACATAAAATAAATAAATAAAAAGCTGTAATAAAAACTAAAAATAAAAATAAATAATTTTATTATTACAAAACTAGATGCTTCCTATGAAATCAGGGAAAAATCCCAAGGAAAGCACACCAAATGAAGTGAAATGGAGCTGAATTTATAGGCAGTTTCGGCTTCTGGCGTCGCGACGCAAACTTCTTTCTTGTGTCGCGACGCTGGCTCTGTTGACTTGGTCCACGCGGCTTGACTCTTTGACTATTGACGCGTATTTCGTCGGCCCAATAGGATTTCAACACGTGGCACGCGGTAAGATTCGGTCCAATTGCATCTTGACACGTGGCAGAAGATGATTCACCGATGATTCGGTCCATTCAGAAGGTGACACGTGTCACGTGGAGCGTCGACACCATAGAATCACGACACGTGTCCAGGCACATTTCAGCATGATCGATTCTGATGATGACACGTGTCACGGCGCACGTTAACATGATTGACGTACGTTAGCATCCAGCGCATTTTAGTAAATTTCTTTTGACTGGTCCACGTGTCCGGCGCAAGTTAGACGTCACGACACAGAAGGCTTGCGCGTCGCGTCACAGAAGGCTTGTGCATCGCGACGCGGCCAAATTACAAAAATGTCATTTTCATCCATTTTCACTGTTTTGGCCCCAAATTGCTTCCAATGCTTTCCAAACTTTATTTATCTGCAAAATAACAATAAAACACATCAAAACGTTCACAAAACCCGAGAAACTATACAAAATATTAGGTTAGATGAGTGGGAAATAGTGATTTAAATACCACTCATCACACCCCCAAACCTAACATTTTGCTAGTCCTCGAGCAAAACACAAAATAAAAATAACAAAAATAAAATTTAACTAAGCCACTTTCGTAGGGATCACGGTTGCATTTAGCGTATGCAACAAGCCTTTAAACTCCTAGGTGTCCCTAGTGGACGAGTTGTAGTCTCGTGAGGGTTTACAGCAATGATACCCACAAACATTTTACAAAAGTAAAAAGAAAGTAAAACTAATGTACACAAAAGCAAAAAGACAAGCGAAAAATGAATAAAGAAGTTAGTGACTAATCAGATGAAACTTCTACTCCAAGTTACTAATTGTTTTGTTTCTTTCTAAATTATCGAATAAGTAAATTCTCCGATATATTTACCATTCTCCATATACACAGCCAACATAATATTAAATAACTCATTTTTGCCCACAACAGTCATAAGTGTAGTTGATAAGAGAGTAATATTTTTGTCCTAAAGTTTTATCAGAATTCACACATTTTGCAGCAATGGAATAATTTTTCGGATTTTTCTGATTTTTTTCTTTGATTTTTTTCTATTTTTATTTATATACAATACCTTCCATCTATGTAACGAGCTTTGGGTCAGTGGCTCCCAAACCAGTTGGCTTTAGGGCACCAGGTGTTAAGACACCCCTACGGACTTAATTACTCAGACTTCAGATATATATATATATATATATTTGCAGCATCTTTGATCCATGTAGCGAGCTTTGGGTCAGTGAATTCCAAACCAGTTGGTTTTATGGCACTAGGTGTTAAAACACCCTTACAGACTTAATAACTCGGATCTCTAATTTTTTTTTTTACTCCTTTGCTTTTTGAGATGCTTCCTCCAATTAAACTAGAGCACTGAATATTACAAACTTTTCAATTTTAGCTCATGTCTGTATATTACTATGCATGTTGATAATACCTGCCAACTGAGCATATGAAGATTCATTTTAGTCAGTGTTAAGGAGAATTTAAATAATTTAAAAGGAAATAAACAAAAATTAACTTGTTCCGAAATAGGTTTGAGATACGTCTCAGGAGTGGAAACTCCTTACACAGCTATCTTTTACCAATTTCACATTTTTAGTCAAAATAAAAACAAAAACGCAAAACATTTTTGTTATTTTTGAAACTTTTTCAATTTTTTTTGTATTTTTCGAAAAATTTTGGACTAAAAATAAAAATAACACACAAACTAAAAAAACAAGGTACTGATCAACTAATTCCCTCCCCCAAACCTAAATGAGACATTGTCCCCAATGTCTTAAACAGTAGAAGAAGAGTTTATAAGATAGTACCTGGTTAGCTGAAATTCTACAGGTAAAGGTTAAGATCCAGATTAATATGACGCCTCTTACCACGATCGTCCTCGGACCAATTTATCTTTGAAAAGATAGGGTCAACTTATGGCTCATAGGCTAAGAGTTGGTCAATTAGATCCGGAGCAATTCTCGCAGTATAGAGGAGTTCTTTCATAGGTTTTGACACGAACTCATTTCTCTGGGCATCATCAAGAAACACACAAAGAAAACCATAAAATCCATCAATATTAAAAAACCCAATTAGTTTCTGGTGTATGTTCAGGTTCGCCCAAGATAACACTATAAAAAATTCCTCCAATGTGCCCAAGCCACATGGAAAATCGATAAAGCATCAGCACAGTTAATCATTTCTACCAATTGTTCAGACATACCTGGCATGATCAGTTCATCTTCGTTTGATGATCCAATAAGATTTGCCTCTACCAAGGGTTTGGGGATGATTCCCAAAACGTGACTGCCTCCTTCTGTACAGCCTTTGAAACGATCCCCATTAGTCCAAGATTGCCTCCGCCATATATTAAGTGCATAATCCTTGCAGCTAAGACTCGACCCAATTCTTGTGCTGCCTCTACGTATTGTGGTTTAATACCAACACTAGTACCGTAAAACACACAGATGTTTTCAACTCGTCTTTTTGAAGTGGCTTCCATTTTTTACTCTAGATGTCTTCAAAAGTGCAATGATGAGTTGAATTTATAGAACCTGAAAAGGGTGAGTAATAATAGCACTAGTAACTTCCAGAGGATGTTTGTTTGCTAAACAACAAAATAAATCGTGAAAGGTCAAAAAGTCTGGATCTTGTTTATGAAACAGAAAAGCAAATCAAAGCAATAATTAAGGAAATGGAATTGTGTACGCAATGCGCCATTCGCTTAGTATAAATTCATTAGGATGCGTCTCAAGAATCCATTCCTTAATCAGCCATCGCTAATGAATTATCTCTTATTTTTGCCAAACATTATTCCTTCTGTCTTAAAATGCTCCGTTTATGGTTTTCCCTACAAAAATAACACACAAAATTAAAAACTCACAACATGTATACACAAAATATGAAAAAAAAAAATTACAACAAATTGCATGGGTTGCATCCCTACTAGCGCTAAATTTTTCGTCTTCAACCAGACGTGAATGAAATCCATCTGTCAAAATGGTTTCATTGTCGTTTTGGACATCCGATTAAAGACAATCCCATTAGCATTGCTTTTGAATGGTCTCTTCCAAAGGTAAATGGGCAAAAAGAGTTTTGTCTCATTTAGTGCTTGTGCCACCTTTTTACTTCTTGTTGCTCCAGTGGTTCCTACAAAGAAAGAAAGAAAATCAGGAGGTCTCGTATGGTGCTTGAGTTGGAATGAGAGTTCCATTCTGTCAAGCTTCTGGGAGATATCTTTGAATTGTACCCCTCAAAACAATGATGTTTCGTCTAAATTCACTGGATCTTCAATAAGGTCAGACATTTGCTCCTCCATTTGCTCTGCTTCTTGCTCTACCTTTTCTTCATAGATGTATTTTAGGATTTCCGCATTCAATCTTCATCTGTCATCTGTGAAATGCATGCTTCAAAATTGTCAACCCGATGATGTATGGAAATGTTAGATTTTAGGTCTTCATCCTCTGATGTGACTGGAATGGATGATTCAGGTAGATCTTCATCAAACATCATGGTAAAGCATGCTCCAAGATCTTCATTTTGAGGATTGAAAGTTTGATCCTCCATTGTTGGTGCAGTTGGTACAAAAAGATCAGTTTAATCCTCGTCAGAGTCAGAATAATAAAAATCAAAATCGAGACTTTGCTGGTTCGGGCTCCTGAACTGATACCTCTGGTTGTTGATACTGCTCAGCCTCCTCCTTTGTTGAAGTGTCATTGTTAACTGATTGGTACTCGAAGGCTTCATCAGTGTCATCTGAAAATGGTTCTTGAGGTATGTAGTTCTGGTTTTCTGTGAATTGTCCCATTTGATCTGTCATCCTCTGAATAGATGTTGATTGTCTCTGAATACTTTCGATTTGATTCTGGTTTGTTTCAAGCATCATATCCAACTCTTCGTCTCGTTTCTTGAACCAATCTTTGATCATGTCAATCATCTGATCTTCTTCTGATGGTTCTGATTGTTGATGGAAATCGAAGGTAGATGGTGGATAAGATGGAAAATGTGATGGTTCTTCGTACCATGAAGGATTTTGATAGCTCTGCCACCCTGGATTGTAGTTGTACTCGTAATGATCTCTCGGGTGGTTACCATTACATATGTCACATCTCCCCATTACGTTCTGTTGAGCAAATGTTGTATTGCTTGGTTCTGGAATCCAGTGATAGTCATTGGGCTGTACAACAGCCTCAGAAAATCGAACTGTTGCTCCCAGATGTGGGGTGTATCTTCTTATAAATCATGTAATCTCTCATCTCCCAATAATGTTCCATTTTTCAATCACTTGAAAACAAAAGAAAGAAAAAAAATACAGATAAAAATAAAGAAAATTAGATACAAGTAAATTGGATAGGTTCAAAATTAATAAATCAAGAAAAATAAGTCTCCGGCAACGGCGCCAAAAACTTGACCGGCGTAAACACACACGTATCGTTCAAGTAGTATAAAAATATCGATCCCACGAGGACTTAATTCCTACTGCTGTTATTAATTATTGAATCTATTTATTTACAGGTATTGTGTTTCATCACTTCCCTAGAATAAAAATAAAATGTTGGGGTTAGAGGATCCACATTTAATATTTCTTATCTAGGAATCTCACTTATTATAATATATAAATTATTTTCTGTTCTGTTTTCTCAGGAATTAATAATATTAAACAATTAAAACCAGCCATATAGGCGGTAATCCATTTAGTCCAACTATACCATCCATATAGGCTGTAATTATCTGACACATAAAGACCAGCCATATAGGCGGGTGGTAAAGTAATTTATATTTAACCCGACCATATAGGCGGTAATAAAGTCTGACATTAATTAATGCGGTTTAAATTATAATTTATAAATTATAGTTAAGTGAGATTTACCTAGATAATTATATTAAAGGTTTCACCTTTTACCTTAGCGAAAATTTAACTACAAAATATAAAGTAAATAAATAAAAAGCTGTAATAAAAACTAAAAATAAAAATACATAATTTTATTATTACAAAACTAGATGTTTCCTATGAAATCAGGGAAAAAATCCCAAGGAAAGCACACCAAATGAAGTGAAGAGGAGCTGAATTTATAGGCAGTTTCGGCTTCTGGCGTCGCGACGCCAACTTCCTTCTTGCGTCGCGACGCTGGCTCTGTTGACTTGGTCAACACGGCTTGACTCTTTGACTATTGACGCGTATTTCGTCGGCCCAATAGGATTTCAACACGTGGCACACGGTAAGATTCGGTCCAATGGCATCTTGACACGTGGTAGAAAATGATTCACCGATGATTCGGTCCATTCAGAAGATGACACGTGTCACGGGGAGTGTCGGCATCATAGAATCACGACACGTGTCCAGGCGCATTTTAGCATGATTGATTATGATGATGACACGTGTCACCGCGCACGTTAGTATGATCGACGTACGTTAGCATCCGGCGTATTTTAGTAAATTTCTTCTGACTGGTCCACATGTCCGGTGCAAGTTAGCAGGCGGTGCACGTTAGACGTCGCGACGCAGAAGGCTTGGGCGTCGCGACACAGAAGGCTTGTGCATCACGACGCGGCCAAATTACAAAAATGTCCTTTTCGTCTTGTTTCACTGTTTTGGCCCCAAATTGCTTCTAATGCTTTCCAAACTTTATTTATCTGCAAAATAACAATAAAACGCATCAAAACATTCATAAAACCCGAGAAACTATACAAAATATTAGGTTAGATGAGTAGGAAATAGTGATATAATACCACTCATCAACCAAACTGTAGAACCCAAGGAATCTTCCAAATCCAGTAAAAAGGCCCAAATACACCAATTTGACCAAGCCATACAATCAGTCATAACTTCATATTAACTTGGCCCAACAAACAGAGCTCATTCTGGATCACATCAAAGTATTGACAGAGGACTTATTTCAAAGCCTCCATATCTAAACTAGAGCTAGCTTAAGGTCTTGGCTGAGTATGAGGGGTAGACTTAAGACAGCCTCAATTAGCGAAGGCTTCTTGAATGGAATGAAGTATGAAATCAGGACCCTGCAAGAAGAATAGTGAAAATTAGACATCTCATACAAAGAAGTATAAAAATAAATAAAAGAGCAATACTTACAGCCTAATGGGCATGAGTTGAAGATGATGGCCTACCAACTGAGTGAGACATTAGAGCAATGTAGGTGGATGGTGGAGATGCAAGCTAACCCCTCCAATGGAGAAGATGGAGGGATGTCTTTCACCGGGGGAACAAAAATTGGAGGGCTTTGAGCTCAGGATCTCGCCTTGGAAGGTGTGGTTCGTTGATCCCCGAAGAATCAATCTAATAATTAGAGGGGTCAAATGAGTCAAAAATTTCATCCACCTCGAGTTCCGTAAGAATCTTCCTAGACATATCACATTTAATAAAATACCTAGCCCTCTAAAAAATCCTAAGCTCGATCTGACAAAGAATGTCGACAATATCCCTAAATAGCCACTAGGCCCAACAACCATCCTTATGTGCTAGAGGTCGGAAAAAATTGATTAAGGTAAATCCACTCGGGGTGTTTATCAGGGTCTTTGATAATGGGGATCAGAGACATGTTAGACAATTATGACCCATAGCATCACTATTTGTAAAAGACATGGTATTTTTGTACAAAACATGGTATTTTTGTACAAATTAACTTTGTGACAAAGGAAATTTCTCTTTTATCATTTTGTAATTGGATTACTTGGATATATAAATGATAAAAGTCCATATAATTAATACCGAATTAATAAGATATGAGACAGTATTAATCAACGAAATATTTAATCATTAAATATCCCTAGTCGTAGTATTATCGAGACTGGACATCTATAATGTGGAATACACTAGTATTACACTTGTGCGTGTTATGGAAGCTTAACGGCATAGTTCTCATATATTTAAGTATTGGATACTTATGCAAGTGTGATAGGAGGTTCAGTTAGCCATTGGACCGGGAACAGCTTCTCTTTGGATATACCCCTCAGAGTCTCATTGGTAGTATGACTATGTGTGTATGGGAATCCGAATCAGGGTATGTGTATGTGGTCTTAACCTGAGACTTGCATCGCTAATACTTGCGACAATCAGTATACTTTGGTTTTGGTCGTCTGAAGCTTTAACAGGTTCTGTGTACGACTCTTCTGGGTTTACTGAGAATCGTAGTGTATTGGACGTGATGCCAAGTGGAAGTATCACTTCAGTCATATGGAGATGATGATCACGCAGAGATACATAACTAGTATTTTTAAATGTTGCAGCTATCGGGATAGTATGACTAGGTCATGATTATCCGATTACAAAGACTAGTTGCTATTGATCCAATATATGTTTCGTACGAGGCAGACACAATTCTAGCCATATGCCTAGCAATGTGAATATCTGATACTGGATCGTAATACGCAATACATTGTCTATATTATGCCTGATATAGATTATAAATTCCTCATTGAATAATTCTGGAGAATTGGGGAGGTACGATGCTTTGCAAGAAGCCAATCATGTCTTGTCAATCGGTAAGAATGTGGTACTAAGTACACACGTGTTCGGTTAGTCCGATGATCGTATTTACTGCCAACATATCCAGGGATCTCTTGGGTCGCTTCCCAAATATTCATCGATGGCATTTGACTCGAACAGAATTAATCTGGGATTATCTTATGAGAAATTTAATCTGGGATTAATTAAGGAAAGATACTCTGGGATTAATTATGAGAGAGAAATTTATCTGGGATTAATTGCGGCAAAGAAATTAATCTGGGATTAATTCGTCGAGAATAGAGAATGCGATTAATTCGAAATTAATCGGTAAAATAAATTTAATAGTTAAATTGTATTTACTATTTAATTATTTAATTGGGCTAAAATAATATATTGGATATATTAATTGAAATTGGATTTCAATACAGAATTAAAATTGGATTTTAATTCGTAAAGCGACTTTCGTAATAATTTTGCTAGGCATTATTATTTAATTAAATTAGATTTAATTATGTCGCGATGGAAAACTCGTTTAGTCGGATTAAACGAACCGAGCCCAAAGTGTGTTGTGTAAGCCAACTAGAATTTGGAATTAAAAATTGGATGAGACCCACAACTTACTTCACTAGTCACTATTAGTAATGGAAGTAGTTGGCATTTAAAAGGCATCTTTTGCCAACACACACACACAACTTTAGAAATCAATTTTTTGTATTATGTTTTTGGAAAACACAAATACATTATTCACACATCTCTCTTTCCTCTCCATCTCACCATGGCCGAGTTTCTTGTTCTTGGAGGAGGAATTTTTGCTTCAATTTTGTTCTAGCTCGCACTTAAGGAGTCAATGAAAGGTGATAGGGAAACTTACCCTTGAGTTTGGAATTCATTTTCATAGCTTGGAGCTTCCAACATCCAACAAAAGTTGTGACCTTCTCCACCGATTAATGTAAGTCTTCCGCAATTTATTTTGATTTTATTCACACTAGAATAATGTTTAGGATCCTTATCAAGTTTTAGAGACACTAACAATGGTATCAGAGCCACCTAAACTTGATTTTAAATTTTAGGGTTCTTATGGGATTTTTTGTTTGGACCATGACTTTTCCAAATTGATTGTTTGGTTATGATTAGATGATGATAATTATATTTGTGCATCATTGGATTTGAGAAAATTGATTGGATCAAAATTTCCCCAAATTCCTTAATTATGGTCGAATGTATACCCCAGAATGCTCATGGTGATTTTTTGAAAATTAGACAATGGATATGTTTAAAGCATGAAAAAATCTTATATGTTTATTTAATTGGATTGAAATCAAATTGAGTGTATTTCTATTTCTTACATTGCCGTGAGATTAAGCATGTTGGAATGGATTGATTTTCCTCAATTTTGTGTTGGGCATGAATTTGAGAATAAAGTATGATTAATTTGATTATTGATGTTTTGGAAATATTAAATTAATCAATTAATTATGGTAATTACACTTTAATTAAATTAATGTGATATTTGGAATATTATGTTAATAATAAATTAGTCTTTAAATTGGATTGGGCTAATTTGTTATATTTGGGCTAATGGGTTTGGTTGGGCCAAGTTTGGTTTTGGACAATTGGGTTGGATCCAATTGGGCCTAAAACCATTTCCATAAAGTCCAAACATGACTTTTGGGCCTTTAAAAATTTAATTGGGCCTAAATTAATTTTTGTCATAGGGTGATTCCTAACTTGGGCCTTGGCATATTGGGTTGGATCCATAATGGCCAAAGCCCATGCCTAAAGAATTAATTGAAAGCCCATTGGACTTTAATTGAATAGTATTGGATGCTAATTAGGCCTTTGAGACCCATTAAGATTGGATTTGGAATCCAGTCTTTAAGGCATTAAAATAGGTGTAATTGTTAAATTTGGAATTTAACACGAATTAGTATTGGATACAATTTAAATTGGATTTGAAATTATAGTTCGACATAATTCAAGAATACGTACTTTGAGTATTTATTCTTAAACGAGTTGGACTCGTGAAAATCTATGAACATTGGATGGTCATTAATTCAAAGATTAATTAATTGGATTAGATTGATTGAACAACATGCTTTGTGTGAATACTTGGATGTATTTATCTGAATAATGTATATCAGATGGCTATTAGTTGGGTGGGGGCAATTTTGGAAATTGTAGTAAATTTAGAATTTATTTAAATTTGTGCGTGTCCAGCCTTTCACCTCCTTATCTCTTTGTATTTCTCTTCTCAGTAATTCCCCTCAATGCAAATGAGGTTTCTTTAATGTATTATGTAATTGGATAGAAGTATGTAAAGTGATAGCGGGAGAGAGGAAATGAAGAGATTTGTTCTAGGAATAAATTATTATATATCAATCCGCATATTATTATTATTTTATATGTGCCTTATTATGCTTTTAGAATGCATGTTTAAGGGTGTATGATGAGACCTAATCAAAGATATTAAATTGGTTGCCAATTTACGCGAAAAACCCTCATTAAATATTAAGTGTTTTCCTTCCATTGAGTGGTTCTTTCTCAAGATCCAAGATTGGCTTTGATTTGTTGGCCAAAGCCAAGATCATTGTCCATCACAGATGAGTCTTGGGCAGTTGTGACTTGTTGGCCAAAGTCAAGGTCACTTATGTACATCGACATGGATTACGAAGCTTTCCCACTGTCAATGGGTCACGCTTAACTGGAATCATTAAGCTTTTTGAGCCAAAGCCAATGCTTAGTTGATTCAGAGGAAAAGGTTAGGAAATATATATTGGATCTATATCTAGGACTTGGAGATCCACCTACCAGATCTAGGAATTGGATGGGATCCAATTGATCTTAGAGATCTACCTAGTTAAGTTTCATACAGCTTGTTGGCCAAAGTCAAGGTTGTGTGTTATTTAACGGGATCCTAGCCCACTAGGAAACTAGGTTTCCCGAGTACTCAATAGAGTGTTAGAGGCTCGCCGAAAAATAGTGGGAGGCCAGTATTAAATTTGCAATTTCGTTTAATACTTGCTTACATACGCTCTTTTAATTTATTTATCGTTGTTATAAATATATTAGTTGGACTAATATCGAATATTGATTTCTTTGAACAATTAGACTATACAAGACACTGCTCCATTTGTAGTTGGTTATATAGTTGGACTATAGTAACCATTGCATTTTGAGAGTACCCGAAATCGTTGAATGAATAGTTGGATTATTGCAATCGAGATGGTTGGAAAGATTAGCGTTAGGGACATCGTCATGGGCGACAATGTCTTTAACGGCTCCAATTTTCCAAATTGGGAGATGAATCTCAGGATATTCCTAAGAGCCGAGAAGTTACTCTATGTAATAGAGAAAACTCTTGGGCCTGAGCCCGGAGTTGAGCAAATAGTAGAGCATGAGTTGGAAAACTCATCGTGATGATAAATTTAGCGCTCAATCCGTAATGCTTGCCACAATGACTTCTAAATTTTGTCGTCAGAATAAAGGATTGGATATTTATAGTATGATGTTGAAATTTAAGGATCTTCACAGATTTAACCTTGGATCTCAGAAGTACGAATTGCAAAAGAAGCTTTTTCGCTCGCGTATGTCAGAGG
The DNA here is from genome assembly GCA_019454045.1 of Zanthoxylum bungeanum. Lineage (NCBI taxonomy): Eukaryota > Viridiplantae > Streptophyta > Magnoliopsida > Sapindales > Rutaceae > Zanthoxylum > Zanthoxylum bungeanum. The sequence goes on from SKCR01037553.1 coordinate 26,227, forward strand.
GTATATCTTTCAAGCACTATGTGTCGCATATGATTGCTGACATCGAACAGTTAGGTCAGCTGGGCATAACCTTCGAGGCCGAGACTTCCATAGATTTGATCTTACAGTCTCAGCCAAACTGCTGGGGCGGGTTCGTCATGAATTATAACATGATGAACCAAGAGAAGACTCTTGGAGAGTTGATGGCTATGCTCAAGGAAGAAGAGCCAGAGCTTCTAAAGGGCAATAAGCGCGACGCGCACCTTACTTCGACATCCCAGAAGGCCAAGGCTTGGCCGAAGGCTTCTGGGGGTGTGAAGAAAAGGGAGAAAAAAGGCAAGGCCAAATCATTAAAGTCTTCTGGGAAGACTAATGACATATCCCAAGACGTCTACCTACATTGTAGCAAACGGAGCCACTGGAAGCGTGACTGCCATGAGTATAAGGCGGAGTTGAAGGAAGTGAAAACAGGCAAGGCTCCGGCTTCGAGTATGTTTGTTATAAACATGTCCAGTACTGGTTTTAAAAATTGGAATTTTTATTGTGGATGTGGTACTCACATACGTACTGGTGTGTAGGATATGTTGATTAGCAGGATACTAGCTTTAGATGAGATAGACCTACGAGTCAAAAATGGGACGAAAGTCGCTGTTTTGGCCTTTGGGACCTATGTTTTGAATATGCCCTTGGGGCATGTAATTACATTAGGTGACTGTTATTATATACCTAGTTTGACTAAGGAACATCATCTATGTATCTAGTTTAACCCGATGCGGGTATACCTTTGTATTCATGAACACCGGGTGTTTTGTATATAAAGATGACATTTTGATATGTACAGCAGATGTTAATATTAGTCTTTATATTTTGAATATAAATGAATCTCAAACATATAACATGACAAACAAAAGCTCAAATTAAGTAACACATATGAAACTTATCTGTGGCATTGTCGTCTGGGACACATTAACAAGATTCGTATATCCACACTTTCGAAGAGTGGATACTTGGACGGATTTGATCCTAAATCATATGATGTCTACGAATATTGTTCATTAGGCAAAATGCCTAAAACATCGTTTAGTGGTAAGGGTGTACATGCCACCAAGCTGTTAGCCCTCGTTCATGGTGACGTATGTGGGCCCATGTCTAGCTAGGCTAGAGGTGGTTATGAATACTTCGTAACCTTTACGGATGTTGCATCACGTTATGGTTATATGTATTTTATGAAACACAAGTCGGAAACTGTTGATAAATTCAAAGAGTTTCAACATGAAGTAGAAAAATAGACCGGCAAAAGTATTAAAACATTACGGTCGAAACATGATGGAGAATAATTAAGCAATAAGTTTCTTGATTACTTGAAAGAGTATGATATTCTTTCACAGTGGACTCCTCCCGGAACACCTCAATGAAAGGTGTGTCCGAATGAAGAAATCGAACTTTGTTGGACATTGTAAGGTTAATGATGAGTCGCACTAAGCTACCAATTTCCCTCACGTGATATACATTGAACAGTGCAATGCTTATTTTGAATAAGGTTCCGCCAAAGTCTGTTGGATAAACTCCATATGAAATATAGACAGGAAAGAAATCAGGTTTCTCATTCCTGAAGATTTGGGTATATTGGGCATATATTAAACGTTTGGATGGTGCCAAACTAAAACCCAAATCGGATAAATGCATATTTGTAATTGGTTATCCTAGGGAAACCAAAAGATATGATTTCCACAACCCATAAGAGAACAAAATATTTTTTGCACTCCATGCGGTTTTCCTTAGAGGAATTCCTAAATGCAGTGGTAAGTGGGAAGAAAGTAGAACTCGATGAAAATCAGAGTGATACTATTCCTGGCACCGATCCCCTCCCAGAACATGAATAGTTCATCAGGGATGTGACTGTTCCACAATATTCTACTACACAAGAACCGCGTAGGTCGGAGAGAGTCAATCTTATTAAGGAATACGAATCGGCTACGTATGAGGAAGTGATACAAGGTATCGACTCCACTTTATGGCAAGGTGCCATGAAGTCCGAAATGGATTCCATGTATACAACCAAGTTTGGAAACTGGTTTATGTACCATAAGGCATTGTGCATATTGGTAGGAAATGAGTCTTCATGGTGAAGACAGACAAGGATGGCAACATACAAACATACAAAGCTAGGCTTGTAGCGAAAGGGTATCGTCATCAACATGGTATCGATTACGATGAAACCTTTTACCTGTTGCCATGATTAAATCCATTCGGATAATGCTTGCAAATACTGCATATTTCGATTATGAAATATGGTAGATGGACGTCAAAATCGCTTTCCTTAACGGAATCTTTTGGAGGATTTTTATATACAACAGCCTGACGGTTTTGTCGTGTCAAAACCTGCAAACAAGGTTTGCAAGTTAAATCGATCCATTTATGGATTGGAGCAAGCATTGCATTCTTGGAACCAATATTTTGATGAGATCATAATGGTATATGGTTTCATTCAAAAAGATGATGATTCTTGTGTATAAAAGAAGGTTAGTGGGAGCACACTGACATTGATTGTCTTATACGTTGATGATGTATTGCTTCTTAGCAATGACATTCCCATATTAAAATCGATGAAAGCTTGGCTTTCATTAAAATTCTCCATGAAATACTTGGGAGATGCAAAATTTATTCTAGGAATAAGGATCTACTGGGATAGATCTAAAAGTTGTTGGCACTCTCTGAGAACTCGAACATTAAAAAAGTGTTAAAGAGATTCAACATGGATCAGTCCAAGAGGGCTGCTTCCAGTGTCACATGGCGTCTCTCTATGTAAGGACATGTGTCCTAAAACTCAAGATGAGAGAGATTCAATGAATCAGATCTCGTTCACTTAAGAAGTCGGATCGATCATGTATGCCATGACATGTACACGACTTGATGTCTCATATACTTTGAGCATCTGCATTCACTATCAGGCCGATCTAGGTGATGGTCACTGAATTGATGTTAAGAACATCCTTTAGTATCTTAGATGAACTAAGGATGCTTTCTTAATTTATGGAGATGGAGAACTTGAGGTGACTGGGATCACCGATGCAAGTTTCCAAACCGATAAAGACGACGGTTAGTCGCAATCAGGTACATATTTTGTTTGAACAATGGAACAGTGAGCTGGAAATCTTCCAAGCAAGATATTGTTGCTGATTCAACAACAAAAGTGGAATACATTGTTGCGGCTGAGGCAGCAAAAGAAGTATTTTTGATCTATAAAATTACAAATTGGATTAGGAGTAGTTCAGTTAGCAGCTGAGTTGGGCTACAGTACAGGCTAAGGAATTACAGTCTCATCAATGATCAAAGTATGTATTTCAACGGTTTCATCTGATTTGAGAGATCACACATCGTGGCGATGTGAAGATCAAAAGATCATTCCAGATGATAACCTTGCAGATCCGCTGACGAAAGCGATATCTCAGTATTTACTTTTCAGCAGCATTTACTTTTCAGCAATTTACTTTTCAGCATTTAATTTTCAGTATTTAATTTCAGCATTTACTTTTTGTCATTTACTTTTCATCAATTTACTTTTCAGCATTTTACTTTATGTCTTTTATTTTATTTAAGTTTTACTAGCCCTAGTTATGTGTTAGTTATCTGGGGTTGTGATGAATTCTAATATCACTAGTTTATAAGGGGTTATTTTATACTTTGGGTAATTTAAAGGTTTACTTATTAAGTCTTAAGCTTAATGCTTCTTGTTGTCTGATCACCAATAAGATTGATGTGGTAAATCTAAAATGAACTAGACATATGGATTTTAGGTTTCAACCTTAGACTTAATAGCCCACGATCTTCCTCGAGGATAGATAACCCTTTAATAGATTTCCTTACAGGATAGACATATACCTGTCGGGCGGGGGTAGCCATAATTGGAACTTAAACTTAATGAATCCAGATAATTTGGTTGACATAGACATATGGTTCAATTGGGTTAAACTGGGTATTTCTGTCTGACCATCGACAGAGGCTTTTGCATAATTTCGTGTTCCAAGTTAGTAAACTGATTTATTACACAAACATAAAATAATCACTTCATCTTTTAAAAGATATTAGAATGATTCACAACCCTAGATCTTTGAGTCTTTTGCCATTTTCCTTAGTATTTTCTTTTGTTTATTTTATTTATTTTAATTAAGGAAAACCACATTCAACCAATCAAACAATCATTCTCTTCTCCATATAATTAGATACCTGTAAATAAATAGTATCAATAATTAATAACAACAGTGGGAATTAAGTCCTCGTGGGATCGATATTTTTATACTACTTGAACGATACGTGCGCTTGCGTTATACGTGTGTGTTTACGCCGGTCAAGTTTTTGGCGTCGTTGTCGGGGACTTATTTTTCTTGAGTTATTAATTTTGAAGCTATCTAATTTACTTGTATCTAATTTTCTTTATCTTTAATTTTTATTTCCTTCTTTTATTTTTCAGGTGATTGAAAATGGAACATTATTGGGAGATTGAGAGATCACGAGCTTTACTAGAAGATACACCCCAAATCTGGGAGCAACAGTCCGGTTTTCTGAGGCCTGTTGTCCAGCCCAACAATTATCACTGGATGCCAGAACCAAGCAATACCACATTTGCTCAACAGAACGCAATGGGAGATGTGACATATGTAATGGTAACCACCCTAGAGATTATTGCGAATACAACTACCATCCAGGGTGGCAGAGCTATCAAGGTCCTTCATGGTATGACGAGCCATCACATTTCACATAACCAAATTTCTATCTTATCCACCACCCACCTACAATGATCTTCATCAACAATCAGAACAATCAGGAGAAGATCAAATAATTGACATGCTCAAATATGTGTTCAAGAAACGAGATGAAAAGTTGGATACAATGCTTGAAACATTCCAGAATCAACTCGAAAGTATTCAGAGACAATCAGCATCCATTCAGAGGATGACAGATCAAGTGAGACAATTAACAGAAAACCAGAGCTACATACCTCAAGGACCATTTTCAAATGACACTGATGAAGCCTTCGAGTACCAAGCATTTCACGATGACACTTTAGAAAATGAGGAGGCTGAGCAGTATCAGGAATCTGAGGTATTAGTTCGAGAGCCCGAACCGACAAAGTCTCGATTTGATTTTTATTATTCTGACTCTGACGAGGATGAAGCTGATCTATTTGTACCAACTGCACCAACAATGGAGGATCAAACTTTCAATCCTCAAAATGAAGATCTTGGAGCATGCTTTACCATGATGTTTGATAAAGATCTACCTGAACCATCCATTCCAGTCGTATCAGAGAATGAAAACCTAATGTCAGAAATATCTTTACATCCTCAGGCAGATACTTATGGAGCATGCATTTCACAGATGACGGATGAAGAGTTGAATACATAAATTTTAAAATTCATATGTGAAGAAAAGGTGGAGCAAAAAGCAGAGCAAATGGAGGAGCAAATGTCTGAACTTATTAAAGATCCAAATCATTCAGAAGAAACATCACTGTTTTGGGGAGTACTAATCAAAGATATCACCCAGAAGCTTGACAGAATGGAACTTTCATTCAAAGTCAAGCACCATACGAGACCTCCTGATTTTATTTCTTTCTTTTCAGGAATCACTGCAGCAACAAAGATCAAAAAGGTGGCACAAACACTAAATGGGACAAAAAAAATTCTGCTACCTTATCGTTGGAAAAGACCATTCAAAAGCAACGCTCATGGGATTGTCTTTAATCGGACATCCAAAACAACGTTGAAACCTTATTGACAGATGGATTTCAGTCACGTCTGGCTGAAGATAAAAAATTTAGCGCTAGCAGGGAGGCAACCCATGTAATTTGTTGTAATTTCTGTTTTCATATTTTGTGTATACATGTTGTAGAGTTTTTAATTTTATGTGTTGTTTTGTAGGGAAAAGCACAAACGGAGAATTTTAAGACAAAAGGAATGGTGTTTGGCAATCACAAAGATGAGAACCAATTCATTAGCGATGGCTGAGTAAGAAATGAATTCTTGAGACGCATCATTATGAATTTATACTAAGCTAGTGGCATATTGCGTACACAATTCTGTTGCCTTAATTATTGCTTTGATTTGCTTTTCTGTTTTTATTTCCTTTATTTTCGCCGACAAGATCTAAACTTTTTAAATTTTTCACGATTTATTTTAACGTTCATCTAATAATTATCATTTGGCAGGTACTAGTGCTACTATTAGTCACCCATTTTCAGGTTCTATAAATTCAGCTCTACATTTCTTTCTTCGACATATTCAGATATACATTCAAATAAGAGAAAGAAAATGGAAGCAACTTCACAGCAGCGAGTCAAGCGAATTTTTATTTTCTGTGGATCCAATTCTGGTAATAAACCAGAATTCATTGAGGCTGCAAAGGAATTGGGGAGAGTCATATCAGAGAAAAATATGCACCTATTATATGGTGTGGTAATCTTGGAATGATGGGAAGCATCTCAAAAGCCGTTCAGGAAGATGCCGGTCATGTTTTGGGAATTATTCCAAAACCTTTGGTAGACAAACAATTAATTGGACCAACAAATGGAGATGAACGCATTGTATCAGGTATGTCTGAACAAATCCAAGAAATGATCAATACTGTGGATGCGTTTATTGCATTACCAGGTGGGCTTGGAACGTTTGAAGAAATGTTCACCGTTTATGGGTATTTCTTAGTTTGCTTATTGAGTCTTAAGCTTAATGCTTCTTGTTGTCTGATCACCAATAAGATTGATATGGTAAACTTAAAATGAACTAGACATAGGGATTTTAGGTTTCAGCCTTAGATTCAATAGCCCACGATCTTCCTTGAGGATAGATAACCCTTTAATAGATTTCCTTACAGGATAGACATATACATGTCGCGCGGGGGTAGCCATAATTGGAACTTAAACTTAATGAATCCAGATATTTTGGTTGACATAGACATATGGTTCAATTGGATTAAACTGGGTATTTGCGTCTGATCATCGACATAGGCTTTTGCATAATTTCGTGTTCGAGGTTAGTAAACTGATTTATTACACAAACATAAAATAATCACTTCATATTTTAAAAGATATTAGAATGATTCACAACCCTAGATCTTTGAGTCTTTTGTTATTTTCTTTAGTATTTTCTTTTGTTTATTTTATTTATTTTAATTAAGGAAAACCACATTCAACCAATCAAACAATCATTCTCTTCTCCATATAATTAGATACTTGTAAATAAATAGTATCAATAATTAATAACAACGGTAGGAATTAAGTCTTCGTGGGATCGATATTTTTATACTACTTGAACGATACGTGCGCTTGCGTTATACTTGTGTGTTTACGCCGGTCATGGATGTGATGTCAAGATGGAAGTATCACTTCAGTCATATGGAGATGATGATCGAGCAGAGATACAGAACTAGTACTTTTAAATGCTGCAGCTATCGGGATAGTATGACTAGGTCATGATTATCCGATTACAGAGATTAGTTGCTAGTGATCCGATATATGCTTCGTTTGGGGCAGACACAATTCCAGTCCTAGGCCTAGCGTGTGACATCCGATACTGGATCGTAATACGTAATACATTGTATACTATGCCTGATAAAGATTATATATTCCTCATTGAATATTTCTGGAGAATTGGGGAGGCACGGTGCTTTGCTAGAAGCCAACCATGTCTTGTAAATCGGTAAGAACGTTGTACTGGGTACGCACATGTTTAGATAGTCCGATGACCGTATTTACTGCCAACATATCCAGGGATCTCTTGGGTCGCTTCCCAAATATTCATCGATGACATTTGACTCGAACAGAATTAATTTGGGATTAATTATGAGAGAGAAAATTAATCTGGGATTAATTAAGGAACGAATTAATCTGGGATTAATTATGAGAGAGAAAATTAATCTGGGATTAATTGCTGTAAGAATTAATCTGGGATTAATTCGTCGAGAAGAGAGAACGCGATTAATTTGGAATTAATCGGCAAAGTAAATTTAATAGTTCAATTGGAATTTACTATTTAATTTATTTAATTGGGCTAAAATAATATATTGGATATATTAACTGAAATTGGATTTCAATACGGAATTAAAATTGGATTTCGTAATAATTTTGTTTGGCATTATTATTTAATTAAATTGGATTTAATTACGTCGCGACGGAAAACTCATTTAGTCAGATTAAACGAACCGGGCCCAAAGTGTGTTGTGTAAGCCAACTAGAATTTGGAATTCAAAATTGTGTGGGACCCACAAATTACATCACTAGTCACTATTAGTGATATAAGTAGTTGGCATTTAAAAGGCATCTTTTGCCAACACACACACACAACTTTAGAAGTCAATTTTTTGTATTATGTTTTTGGAAAACACAAATACAGTTTTCACACATCTCTCTTTCCACTTCATCTCACCATGGCCGAATTTCTTCTTCTTGTAGGAGGAATTTTTTCTTCAATTTTGTTCTAGCTAGTACTTAAGGAGTCAATGAAAGGTGATAGTGAAACTCACCCTTGAGTTTGGAATTTATTTTCATAGCTTGGAGCTTACAACATCCAACAAAAGTTTTGAACTTCTCTACCAATCAATGTAAGTCTTCCGCAACTTATTTTGATTTTATTCACACTAGAATCATGTTAAGGATCTTTGGCAAGTCTTAGAGACACCAACAAGACCGTAAATGGTGGTTGTCAAAAATATGGTTATCTTGGTAAATCTCTTCGATGAGATGGTCAAAACTCCCTAAAACTAAGTAGAGTGAATTACCTTGAGGAGATGGTCTTGAAAGTTCAAGGACAAGACAACATAGCAGACACACTTCCTAAGGTCTTACCTCCCAAGTTATTCGATAAACATGTGGAGGAGATGGGAATTCGGTACCATCCGGATTGACACTAAGCAAATGTGAGTTTGTTGGAGTTGGTGCTTGGAGCGCCAATCCGAATAATGTATTGTACATTACATTTTATTATTTATTAATAAAATAACTACATTTTCATTTCAATCATTATTAATGGTAATTATTATGTCATAATGCTTAATATATTGATATATAAATATGCTGAGAATGACATCGACCCTAGAATAGTCATGTAGTAATAGTTAACATGATGTACCATGAGCAAGATAAGCTCGTATAGACATATGGATATTCATTGGAACGAATAGTGAATGACTCACATGTGATTCCTAATAGTTGGAAGTACACACCACCGTCAATAGGAATCTCCTCAAGTCGAGTAGCATATGCAATCCTTTGTATTATAGGATAACATTGATTTCGTGTGTGATCCTCCACACTTTGATACCATAAATGTCATAGACCTTTCATGGTCTGATCGCTGGATGTTCGTTGGGTGTGGACCGACGCACTCGTTAATCAAATGCGTATCAAGATAGGATCTGTCGGCCCGTATGTGTATCATAAAGGGTTAAGGTATCCATGTTAGTAAGTCATGATTCTTAAGACTTTAGTCAAAGCCGATTACTTATGGTGGATCACATATATATCAGAAATCGTGTTTTGATTAGTTGTAAAGAATTATGGACATGTCGACAATATGAGATGTGTACCTCAAAAAATTGACAGTGTAATCTATGTTTCCTAAGCACTACTCTGATAGCTACGACGAATGGATTGTTAAACATATGTGATGACCTCGAATTATATAGTTCAGAAAGGTCGTTCGTGTTCTTTGTGAATTCAGAGGTGGTCGAATTACATACATATAAGCTAGGCTTATATGACGAACGTGTCTGGACTTACAGAGTCCCATAATATGAAGTGTACTCATTGAGAACTTGGGCAACCAATAATGTTTGATAATAAATAATATTTGATATTATAATTATCAATTATCAATTAAAATAATTAAGTGTTATTGGATAACATCAATTATTTACTTTGACCTAATTAGATTAATTGGATTAATCCAAAAAAAATCACATATGGGCTTTGTTGTAATTTCATAAATATTTCTACCATTAGAGGATATTTTGATTTAGATATCTTCATATGTAATAATATGTGTATTTGACTTGATTTAATTGGATAAAATCAAAGTGGTAGACAATAAACTAATCCATTTGTTAAACTTTGTCTTGATTTAATTGGATTAAATCAAAGTGGTAGGCAACGGTGATTAGTCATACCTAATTATACATATTTGGACAAATTGGATTAAGCCCACCTAAAAGTTTATTAAGACTTTTATTAATTAAAAATTACATAAGTTTTTATATAAATGCAAGCTTGAGGAAGTTTTTAATTAAGCTTAAGCTTAATAAAGTTAAGCTTGTGAAAGCTAAAACAAGTAAGATTTAGAAATTATAGCCTAAGTAAAAGAAGTGTTTAGAGAAGCTTTGAAATTTTTCTACAACATTTCAACAATGAGAAATCAAGATTGGATCTTGGAATCAAGCTTGCTAGCGATGGAATCAAGATTGGATCTTGGAGTCAAGCTTGCTAACTTTGCAAGTTCTCTAAATATTTCAAAAAGGAGAAGAAGATTGGATCTTGGAATCAAGCTTACTAGGTAAGTTTGATCTTCTCTAAAGTTATGTTTTTTTTAGTGAGTTGTTTTCATTTATGAAGCATATAGTGATGTATTATGTATTGGATACATAATAATATATCTTGATGTTGAAATTAGGTTAATGAAATGTGTATGGATGCTTTGGAAGCATAAACATAATATGATTGTGATTAGGTCAAAATATTTATGTAGACATAAACATAAAATTAGAGTTTGGAACTCTAGATAATAGCTTGAAGTTATGACTACCATTCTAGAATCATTTGACCACCTTTGAGTGACCTAGAATTGTTCATGAATCACTTTATTGTTGGATTCTAATTTGGTTTGTGTTTTGTATTCAAATTTTACGCATGTGTGTATTTAGAATAAATTGATATTTTTGTAAAAAAATTTCATATTTTGAAAAATATGATTTTATTCTTTAATATGTGTTGATGTTGTTTTTTACTTTTGATGTTAAAAATTAATTTTGGGTGTTTGTCGAATCTTGTTTCTCTCATTTTTTGAGTTTTTGGACTTCGATTCAATCCTGGTTTTTTCCTATACACTCGTAATGGAATATAGTATTCCATTAAATTATTTACAAATATACCAATGTTTGATATCCATGGGTTAGACCCACTTCCGCTGCGCGGGCCACCAATCTGATCCTATGGGTTCGACAACTTCCCAACAGAAATAGGAGATGATCTTAGGCAGAAAGAAGAAGAGAAAGTTCAAGGAGTGAGAGAATGCACAACTGCTTGAAAAGGCTTTTGGTTTCACCATCAGCCTTCATATGATGGATGTAGTCCTTAAGGATATGATTTGGTTTAGGCCAAGTGCGAATAGCGTTGGCCTAACAGAGGAAAGAGAAAAGTAAGGGTTCAAAAAAGGAAGGTCACCTGCCAGATGAAAGATTTGACCCAACGTAGCATTGGATATGGCGTGTTTCTCAGTGAATGTAGAACTTAGAGTGCCGACACTCCTCGTTGCATCCAGTGAAATCAGATGAGCATCATCGATTAAAAGGCTTTATAAGGCTTTCTGGTAGTCTAAGAAGGTAGAGAATTCAAGGAGTTTTGTAGCAGATGATGAAGATTCCATTAGAGGATAGAGAGAGCAAAGTTCGAGATTTTTAGTGCTTAAATGAGAAAAATTGTAGGTAAATGTGGAATAAGGAACGAAATACCTTTTTATAGCCAACGGCGATGGCAAACGTTTCATTGTCCTAGATAGATGGCATGCTCTAAATGGAATCAAAGAAAATGGGGGAAACTATGAAAAGACGTGACGACACTATTTTGAATTGGAAAATATATGTGTCAGTTGTGAATGACATGAGAACGGCATGATCGGCATGTGCATTAAATAAGGAAATGATTGGTAATGAAATCATTTTGCATTAATGAAGGGTCATCTCATGGTTGTATTAAATGAAACCAAATTCAATGGAGGAACATTCCGGCGTCATTACAAGTGCTATATTTAATGAAGGATAAGAGATAACAGTCGAGAAATACGGCTCCAATTTCATTGACTAAATCAATTGAGCCGTAATTGAGGGTAATTGTTAACAATCAAAAATTACAATAATCGTCCAATCGGCCTAACATCGCAATTGCTCAATCAGCCAAGTAGCAAAATCGTCCTAACCAGTCAAAACAACAACGGAGCCAAGGGACAGTTGCACAAACATGATCCAACAGTTGAAAGACACGATGCACATTCTTAGAAGTTATCATAAACGACATATCATGACATGGAGTACAATCTGGCAATTACCACGATCATGGCGGTTCCGATCCATTAGAATGTGAGGTGCCGCACGATCCACCTGTGACCAACAACTATGTACATGATTGGAGCGGTTGTCACAGCTGTCATAAGAGGAAGTGAGGAGTTGCAAACATGAGATTCAATCGCCCAAGTAGTTATCAGACAGCTGTTCGTGCCACTATATAAGCTCGAAGTCAAGTCTAAGAAAAAAGGACAATTAAAAGACTTTTTGAGTAATTTAATTTATTTATTTTTAAAGTAGTCATTTAGGATTGTGTACTTGTGTCTCTTGGAGGCATTCCTCAATAAAATCAATCACCCTTTTTTAGGACTTTGTTTCAAGAGGTTTGATTTTTACTGTTCAACATTAGTTTAATTTTTTGATATAGATTCTTGTTTCGACAGTAACGATAGCATTTTCAATTATAAACCTTATCAATGCACAACTTCAAAATAAGATGGATAAATAATTTTTATATTATTTTTTAACTTAAAGTATTTTCTTATATAAAAGTAGAACTTTCTTTTAGATTTGTTTAAAAATAATTGCTATTGAAAATTTAACATTTGGAAAAAAAAAAAAAATTTAGCCCAACTTTAAAAAAAAAAAAAAAAAAAATTCCCTGTTCGCCCGTGGAAAATACTCAAATGCTCTTTTATCTAGATATTTTTTTAATCGTATTCCAGATCTTATATTTGTACACATATAAAGGTCGAGAAGTGTAAACATTTGTCATAATTATTTTTTTATAAATTTTTACTATGGTTTTTTAAATTAAACGTTATTTTGTAAGTCCACCAAAATATCAAACACATTAAATTTTATAACAAGTGTCATATTTATGTAAAGTAAACATTATTTTGTCATATATATAAATAAAATAGGCCGATAAATTTCAATTCGACAATCATGTTGGACAAACATTAAATTATCGTCAACTTTTTTTGAAGTCCGTGATACACTATCACACCTTTCTTTCTGACACTAATTAAAATTAATTTAGTGCTAAAGTTATAAAGTTTGGATAAATATTTACAAGGCCAAAGAAAAGGAATCAAAATCTTTTCCCTAGCACTTGCTTTCTATAAATACTAATTGAGTTTGCTCCAATACCAAATATGAATTTTTATAAAATTGGTTTTGATGTTTGAGGAGTTACAAGAATTTAATTGTTGGAGAAGTTAAAAAAAAAATTAATAATAATGTTATTTATTGTTTATGTTATAATTAGTGGTATAATGAACAATAACTACTAATTTACTCCCAGTCAGTTTTTATGGTGTTTTGACCTTTCATTCTATATGGATGGTATATCATGGCTAAAGCTCTTGTCGTTCATATTCCCTTAAAAAACAGATTTTGAATCTGAAGTCTGTAGCTGTATCTTCCTTGTTAAGCATGCTTACTCTTTGAGTTCAAAAGTTTTCTTCTTTCATTTCTTTTACGTATTCATATTCATATTCATATTCATCATTCTCTTTCACTAATTTTTAGATTAAGAAAACGAAAAAAAAATGCCTGCTGTTGGGGGATTTGACAAGGGTAATGGGAGAGGTACCCTGGAACCTCACTCCATTTGTTTTAGTAACTTGTATTGTTACTGCCATGGGTTGTCCTCATCTTTGGTTATGATATTGGGATTTCTGGTGGTGTGTTGTGTGGCAGTGGCAGCCGGTGTGGCTGCTGTTGCGGTGTTCCGGTGGAGGGATTAAGAGAGATGGCAAGTGTGGGAAGATAAATGACATAGTGAAGGAGTTTGAGCAAAGTACGGTACAACTGTCGCTAAGCTGAAACAAATGGCTGATGCTATGACTGTTGAGATGCATGCAGGGCTTGCATCTGAAGGTGGCAGCAAGCTCAAAATGATCATTAGTTTTGTGGACAATCTCCCAACGGGGGTGTTGTTTGGTGCAGGGACTTACATTTTGGATATGTTAAATGTGTCAGTTGTTTATTTTTTGAAAACATCGTATTTAGAAATCTCTGAAACAATATAGTTTAGAAAACCCCCTAATTTTATTTTTTGATGGTCCCGAGCAAATAATTTTTGGGTGTGAGTATACCAATCGGTTTTGTGCAAAATCGATTGAGACAGTGTTAATCTGGGCTTGTTTTATCCTGGAGACGGCGGGGCTGACATACTGCTAGCACAAATTCCAGGCAGAGCCGCGAAAAGTCTTAAAGAGAGCGACCTAGTCCGCGACTCAAGTCTACTTCGATTTTTATATTCCTGGTGAACGGTAATATTTTCCTTATTTGTGCAAATTTTTCTAACTATTTTAAGACGATATCTATCTGCCATGTTTACTTATGATTATTTATTACTGTTCTTATGGTGCAATTATAAGTAAATTATGCATGAAATGAATTTTAAGGGAATTGATAGGCTTGTGAGAAAGTTGGCTTTAACATATTTTATATCCTAAGTCTTGACAAATATTCATACTTCATGAAATTGGAATATTCGATGTTTGCATCTTGCAGAATGTATGTTTTGAATTGAGCTTTTACATGAAAAAAATATACTTGGTTATTGGTTTAGATGTTCAACCATGTGGGATTGTATATTTTAATAGATTTTCTGTTGCTATGCTTATGATATTCCTTATATTTAGATGGTCAGCTCTTTTGCTGTAGTTTTATAAGCACATTCATGAAGTAACAACTTTCATGTGGTAACAGTCATGCTGATGTTTTAGAATTGATGTTTTTTGAAAATATTTGGTGTATATATAGCATGACTTACTTTGTTTTATCAAAGTCTCTATAATATTTGAATATGCATGTTTGAGTAAATAATTTTGATAATATCATTTATGCTAAATATGAGCGCGGATGAGACTTTAAGATTGATGAAGCTGTTGAACTTCTAAAATAGGCAATGGTGAAATGGTTGTTAATGTATAGAGATGATTATTTAGAATTGCCAACAATTTCAAGAAGCTGTAGGAAAATGTTTAAATACATTTATAATTTAATTGATGACTATTAATTATTTATTGAATTTTTTCAATACTGCTAGAATATGAATTGATATCTAGATTATTGATATTGATAGCCTAATGTCATATTCTAAAAGTTCTTATACTATCATGTGAGTATTATTTGAGAAATTGTTTGGAATATATTGCCTATAATGAATTGGACATGTGGTTGCCGATTTGAATGATTTTGGATTAAAATATATTGTTCTTCAAAATATGATTTATTTTGGTTGTATCAGTTAATCTGGTTAAGAATTACAGTGTTGATGTGGAACATTGAGAATGTCCTGAATATATGCATAACTGGTCTTTGCTTTAATATGAATGATTATGACCTTAGGAACCACAAGAACTATAATCACCAAAATTGGAATAACCAGAACTAGCATTAACCTCCCTCAAGAAATAACAATAGTTAGTTCATATGCTACAACTGTAGCAAACCAGGGCACCTTGCCCGGAACTACCGGTTAAAGAGTTCTGCTCCAAAAGTGAACTTTACCGAAGACCAACTTGTTACTACGATCTTTGAGATCAACATGTTTGGTAGATTTGAGGAATGATGGGTAGGCATTGTCATTTTACGTCATGTCTACTATGACTATGCTATGTTCGAGTTATATGTACAAGCTGTAAATAAGATAATGTGATGAGTTATTTCTCAAACCACTATAGCTGCTAGAACTGGTGATTGACCGGCGTAAACACACACGTATAACGCAAGCGTACGTATCGTTCAAGTAGTATAAAAAGTATCGATCCCACGAGGACTTAATACCTAAGTTATTAATTTTATGAGGTTAAATGATTACTAGTATCTAAGGGTGAGCATCGGTTCCGGTTTTACCCAGAATCGGTTGGAACCGGACCGATTTTCCGGGTTTGGAACCGGAACCGGTTGTAATCGGGTAGGTTCCGATTCCAAATATGAAGGAACCGATTTTATTCGGGTAGGTTCCGGTTCCAAAATAGTCGGAACCGGAACCGGACCATGGAACCGGTTTATATGAACATAAATTTTAAACATTTGGCGTTCATTATTTAATTGTACAAATTTTAAAGAGTCGCAGTTCATATAACAATATTTTAGTGCTTCTATCAAGTATATATAGAATGTATGTGTGTTTGTGTTAAACAGAGACGCTTAAAATTATAAAATGAGCTCATTGCAAACAGAAAGTTGCTATAATTTAAAACTACCACAACTAGGGGAAAAATAATCAATCAATAAACAAAATTTCCCTTTACTCCATTTTGTTTTGCCACAATTTTGTTTTAACAAAAAAAAACATGTTCTTAATCTAATTCGAAATATTCCAGCACAGCAGAATTCGACTCTAAAATTATATGTATTTATTTTTTATCTTTTCATTTTCCTTCCATTTTCCCAGCAACATAAGTATAATGAAAATCTATATATAACTAATGATATCAACAATCAAATATTTTGAAAGAAAATAGTGGGCTATTGTATAACCTTTCGTTCTTGAGCTTCCGCACTCCGATTTGGTCCCTGTTTTTTCCTAAGTAATCGTATCATAATGAAGTTTTCATTAAAATATTTTAAAATAGGGTAATTCAGAATCGGACCGGAACCGGATTGGGACCGAATAATAGGGTACCCTGTTTAATTGGGTAGGTTCCGGTTCCACTTAGTGCAGAACCGAATTTTTCCGGGTAGTTTTCCGGTTCTATGCGGAATCGGAACCGAAATCGGTTTTGCTCACCCCTACTAGTATCTAACAGGTTGTTTTATTGATTGATTTGAAATGACGATGATTTAAATTTAAAACAAGTAAATAAAATTGCTTAAAAGTAGGTTGAGAAAAATCCAAATTTATAAAACTATCTAGGGTTGTGAATCCTTCCAATATTATTTAAAGATGAAGTGGTTATCTTATAGTTGGGTAATATATTGATATATTAACCTGGAACACTAATTTATGTAAAAGCCTCTTCCGATGGTCAATTACAATACCTAGTACAATCCAATTGAACCATATGTCTATGTCAACCAAATTACCTAGATTCATTAAGATTAAGTTCCAATTATGGCTACCCCCGCCTGACAGGTATATTCCTATCCTGTAAGGAAATCTATTTAAATGGTTATCTATCCTCAAGGAAGATCGTGGGCTATTGAGTCTAAGGTCTTAACTTAAAATCCTTATGTCTAGTTCATTTTAAGTTACCTTATCAATTTATTAGTGGCAGTTAATAAAAGGCATTAAGATTAAGACTCAATAAATAAATCTTTATATTTCCAAATTATAATCTAACCCTTATAAACCGGTGATATTGGATTTCATCACAACCCTAGATAACTAACTTAGTTATGACACATAACTAGGGCTAGTAAAAACTTAAAAGTAAAAGCCATAAAGTAACAGTGCTGAAAAGTAATTGTAGTAAAGTAAAAGCTTAAAAGTAAAATAAAATAAAATGCTAAGGTAAAAAGAATTATTTCTACTACTACTTATTTAGATATCTCACAGTAAAATAATATATAAACTTGTGATTATTACCAACCAGCCATATAGGCGGTAACCTGATTAAGTCAATGTAAGTCCAACCAGCCATAAAGGCGGAACCAAAGTAAACCAGCCATAAAGACGGAACCAAAATAAACGAGCCATAAAGGAGGAACCAAAATAAACCAGCAATAAAGGCGGAAAAGGAATTTTATTACCAACCGACCAATCTGGCGGTATCCTGATTAAGTCAAATTTTAAATAGTAAATATATTATTTTTAAGGGAGATTAATCTAAATAGTAATAGTAAAAGAATTACCTTTCACCCTAGCATAGGGAAGTTACCTCCTCATGATTGAATAGTAAAAACTGTAAAAAGTAAAGGTAAAAATAAATTACTATTACTATTCAAAAGTAAAATACTATTATTACAGAATGTAATTAAAAATTACAAAACTAAATTAAAAGAAATTTAGAGAGAGAAGAACTCCCTATTTATATCAAAGAAAGGGAGAGGAAGGTACAATTAAATCTGAAATTTCGAGCTCTATTTATAGGCGCGGATTGGCCGCGGGCAGCGCGACGCTGAAAGGGTTCAGCGTCGTAACGCTAGAACAGTGACACGTGTCACTTGCTGATTCACCGGCTCAGATTCTTATTCGATGATGTGACACTGTTCATGACGTCATTGGTGACATCACGCTGACGTGTAGAGGGCGATTTTCGGCACCGTTAGATCACGACATGTGGCACCGGCGCATTTTAGCATCTCCGTTGTGATGTCGACACGTGGCACGGCGTAAGTTTGCATGATCGGCGCACGTTAGCAAGTCAAACCAATCAGATTCTGACACGTGCCAGACGGCGCACGTTAGCAGGTTTGGCGCATGTTGGGCGTCGCGACGCGCAAGGCTTCAGCGTCCCGACGCCGAAATGATGATTTTGCCCTTTTTGTCCAATTTTTTCTGTTTTGCTCCAATTCACCTCCAGAATATCCTGAAACTTTATTTATCTACAAAATAACACAAAACACATCAAAATATTCACAAAACCCAAGAAACTATACAAAATATTAGGTTAAATGAGTGGGAAATAGTGATAGATTCACCACTCATCACACCCCCAAACCTAACATTTTGCTAGTCCTTGAGCAAAACACAAAGTAAAATAAACAACTTAAAATAAAATTTAATTAAGCCACTTTCGTATGGATCACGGTTGCATTTAGCATATGCAACAAGCCTTTAAACCCCTAGGTGTCCCTAGTGGACGAGTTGTAGTCTCGTGAGGGTTTACAGCAATGAACCCACTAACATTTTACAAAAGTAAAAGGTAGTGAAACTAATGCACACAAAAGCAAAAAGACAAGAGAAAAGAGAATAAAGAAGTTAGTGACTAATCAGGTGAAACTTCTACTCCAAGTTACTAGTTGTTTTGTTTCTTTCTAAATTATCGAATAAGTAAATTCTCTGATTATTTTTACCATTCTTCATATACACAGCCAACAAAATATTAAACAACTTATTTTTGCCCACAACAGTCATAAGTGCAGTTGATAAGAGAGTAATATTTTTGTCCTAAAGTTCTATCAGAATACACACCTTTTTGTAGCAATGGAGTAATTTTTCTAATTTTTCTGATTTTTTCTTTAATTTTTTTCTATTTTTTATTTATATACAATACCTTCCGTCTATGTAGCGAGCTTTAGGTCGGTGGCTCCCAAACCAGTTTGTTTTAGGGCACCAGGTGTTAAGACACCCCTACGAACTTAATTACTCAGACTTTAGATATATATATTTTTGCAGCATCTTTGATCCATGTAGCGAGCTTTGGGCCAGTGACTCCCAAACCAGTTGGTTTTAGGGCACTATGTGTTAAAACACCCTTTCAGACTTAATAACTCGGATCTCAGACTTTTTTTTTTTTTACTCCATCACTTTTTGATATGCTTCCTCCAATTAAACTAGAGAACTCAATATTACAAACTTTTCAATTTTAGCTCATGTCTGTATGTTACTATGCAAGTTGATAATACCTGTCAACTGAGCATATGAAAATCATAAAATCCATCAACGTTGAGCAGTCCAATTGGTTTCTGGTGTATGTTCAGGTTCGCCCAAGATAACACAATAAATATTTCCTCCAATGTACCCAAGCCACCTGTCAAAATAATAAAAGCATCAGCACGGTTAATCATTTCTACCAGTCGTTCAGACATACCTGGCATAATCAGTTCCTCTCCTTTTGATGGTTTAATAAGATTTGCCTCTGCCAAGGGTTTTGGGATGATTCCCAAAACGTGACTGTCTCATTCCTGTAAGGCCTTTAAAACGATTCTCATTAATCCAAGATTGTCTCCGCCATATATTAAGTGCATATTCCTTGCAGCTAAGACTCGACCCAATTCCTGTGCTGTTTCTATGTATTGTGGTTTAGTACCAACACTACTACCGCAAAACACACAAATGTTTTCAACTCTTCTTCTTCTTAACTGGCTTCCATGTTTTACTCTGGATGTCTTCAAAATTGCAATGATGAGTTGAATTTATAATACCTGAAAAGGGTGAGTAAAAATAGCACAAGTATCTTCCAAAGGACGATTAGTAGTAAAATAGTAAAATAAATCTTGATATGGTCAAAAAGGTCTGGATCCTGTCGGAGAAAATAACATAACAAATCAATATTATCAGGAAAAGACAAAGAGATATAATATGTACAAGAATTTTCAGCTTGATTAACGTCTATGCGTCAGACACAAGCTTCCCATCCAATTTTCTTATAAATTGGCAAACATGGTCTTTTTTAGTCAGATTCCCAAGACTTAATTGTTGTCTTTCTTTTTGAAATTGTGTATGTAATTTGCGAATGGCTATATGAACATATCCACTGTGATGCGTCTCAAGAGTCGAAGATATATCATCTAAAGACTCCTTACTGAAGCCATCCCTAATGAATTTAATTTTGTCTTCGCGATTATCAGACACCATTCCTAAAGAACGACAACGAGTATTGCAATTACATTGTGCATATTTGTAACAAACATCCATTTGCTTAGCTCTTCGTTTCTTTGCATAGGTGCTTCTTCCAAAACCAGGCAGATGTGAAATAAAAGAGTCAGAAGACTCACCTACCAATCGAACTCGTGCTTCAATTTCCCAACGAATGTCATTGGGCACACCATGGATCGTCAGTAGTCTCATTCATTCCAAGCGAGCTTTGTAAACTTTCATTAGAGATTTTTGAGGGAGAGAAGGAAATTGCTTGTGCAGATTTGCGAGAGCTTCTTCCATCTTGAAATGTCTTAATCTGCAAAAACTAAACACACCAAATTAAATCACACCAAATCACAATATATACAAAAATTGCATGGGTTGCCTCCCTGCGAGCGCTAAGTTTAAAGTCGTCAGCTAGACGTGACTGCTCGATCGTTTATGCTGGATCTGAAAGTGTGACACTTTGTTTTTGTCGCTCAAATGATTATCCCCAGTAGTGCTTGACATGCTTATTTTTAACCTGGAAAGTTTTTTTGGAGTCAGGATCATGTATCCCAACGGCTCTATTTGGTAAAACTTTGGTGATCACAAATGGACCTGACCACCGTAATTTTGGCTTCCATGGGAAGAATTTCACCTTTGATTTGTTTAACAGTACCTTCTACCCTGGTTCCAGTTGTATGCGCACTAACTTCTCATCATGCCTTTTTTTGCCATTTTCTTTATACAATTTGGCATCTTCAAAAGGCTGATTGTGAAATTCCTCCAATTCGTTGTGCTGGTGGAACTTTTTCTCTTCTGTTGCTTGTAGTGCAAGAATTGGCTCTTTCAGTGCAAAAGATGCTTTATCTTTAGGCTCCACAGGCAATTGACATGTTTTAAGTTTGTCAGTAGAACTTTGCATTGCATTGGAGTTCTGAATGGTACTATGTATCACATCAAGTTTGAAACATTCCTCCTTCTTTTCATCATCTGGGAAATTCATGGCCTTGAAAACATTGAATGTTACTTCTTGGTCTTGTACCCTCATAGTTAATTCTCCTTTTTGTACATCAATAATGGTTCGACCGGTAGCCAAGAATGGTCTCCCGAGGATGATTGGCACGTCTGCGTCTTCCTCCATATCAAGGACAATAAAATCTGTTGGGAAAATGAATTTGTCAACCTTGACCAGCACATCCTCAACTACGCCTCTTGGGAATACGAGCATTCTATCAGCAAGCTGTAGAGAGACTGAAGTGGGCATTGTTTCTCCAATCTGTAGTTTCATGAAAATAGAAAAAGGCATCAAGTTAACACTTGCACCTAAGTCACATAAAGCCTTACCAAAGTCATGTTCTCCTATGACGCAAGGAACAGTGAAACTACCAGGATCTTTCAACTTCGGGGGAAGTTTCCTCTGAATAATGGCACTGCATTCTTCTGTTAATGCTACTGTCTTGTAATCTCCCAATCTCCATTTTCGTGAAAGAATATCTTTCATGAATTTGGCATAGGTGGGCATTTGTTCCAACGCTTCTGCAAATGGAATGTTGATATGCAGCTTTTTGAAGATTTCCAGGAACCGAGAAAACTGCTTGTCCAATTTGTTCTTCTGAAGACGCTGAGGAAAAGGTGGAGGTGGAATGATCTATTCTTTTTCCTTTGCTTCTTTTTCCTCCATCTGTTGCTTTGTTTCTTTTGGAACTTCCTCAGCAGCTGTTTTGGCTCCAACATCTTTGTTGATTTCAATATCGCTTTTTAATATGATGGCATGACATTGCTCATTCCCCATGTTCCTTAGATTCGGCTCTGTGTTGCTAGGAAGGGTACCTGGCGGTCTGTAACTCTGATCATTGGCCAATTGTCCAATTTGATTCTCCAGTGCTTTAATAGAAGTAGATTGAATTTGAATTAATGCTGCATGAGATTGAAATATAGCATCATATCTTGCTACTTGAGAGTCATTTTTGCTTCTATCTTTTTCAAGTAGGTCAATACTTCTGTTATTCCTGGTTCATTTGCTTGCTCCTGGCCTTTGTTCTGTTGTTGGAATTCAGGTGGTGGATAGTTATGCTTTGGCCTGAATTGTTGCTCCATACGAAATTGGGATGATTCCTCCACCCTGGGTTGTAGGTGTTGGAATATGGATTGTTCCCCTGTCTATTGAAATTGTTGACATAATTCACCGTCTCTTTATGTTGGTTTGGTTCTGGTGCTCCTCCATATAGTGAACTTGTGGTTCCAGCGAGTGTTCACAACTTGTGTGCTAAGTGTTTCTAGACATTTGCAAATATGATCCAGCCTGGTATTTACTGCTGTGTTTGCTCCAACTTCATAAATTCCTGCAATTCTTTGGATCATGCTCCTTTCTGTAGGCCATAAGGAATTGTTGTTGGCAATTTCTTCAATTAAGCCTCAGGTTTGATCTTCTCCTTTAGCCATCAAAGCTCCTCCAGCAGCAGCATCAATTGTGGTTCTCATTATTCCAGAAAGTCCATTATATAATGTTTGGACTTGTAGCCACTTTGTGATCTCATGATGAGGACATTTTCGGAGTAAATCTTTGTACCTTTCCCAAGCTTCGCAGAGAGATTCTGAATCTTGTTGCATGAAGGATGTGATGTCATTCCTTAACTTTGCAGTTATGGCTGGTGGAAAGTACTTTGCAAGAAATTTTGTGGCTAGAGTGTTCCAAGTTGTGATGGAACCTGCTAGTAGTGAATGTAGCCAAGCTTTAGCTCTGTCCTTCAAGGAGTATGGAAAAACACGCAGTCTCATTGCTTCTTCAGCTGCTCGGTTGTAATTGAAAGTACCGCAAACTTCCAGGAAGTTGCTGATGTGGGCATTAAGATCTTCAGTTGCATTTCCCCCAAACTGAACTGTCTGCTGAATCATCTGAATGCAAGTTTTGATATCACCCGCATTTGCTGGTAAAGGAGGAAGTACAATACAGGAAATGAGGCCATCTAC
This sequence comes from Zanthoxylum bungeanum, assembly GCA_019454045.1. Classification (NCBI taxonomy): domain Eukaryota; kingdom Viridiplantae; phylum Streptophyta; class Magnoliopsida; order Sapindales; family Rutaceae; genus Zanthoxylum; species Zanthoxylum bungeanum. Next base: position 49,910 of record SKCR01037553.1, read on the forward strand.
CACCGGAATGGTTCTGTCTCGAATATGAATTGGTGGTGCAACCTCAAAAGGTTAAGGTTCCATGTTGACTAAAGCTTCTTGGCCTTCTCGCCTTTCCCTTCTCAACTGTTTGATGGTTCTTTCAATTTCTGGGTCAAACGGTCGGAGTTCAAAGCTTCTGGTTCGTCTCATGAAGTTTCTGAGAACCTGTAACACAAGAAAACAAAAACAATAAGTAAAAATAAAATTAGATACAAGTAAAGGTATCCAACCCCTAAACTAATAGTAAAAGATAAATAAGTCCACGGCAACGGCGCCAAAAACTTGACCGGCATAAACACACATGTATAACGCAAGCGTACGTATCGTTCAAGTAGTATAAAAAGTATGATCCCATGAGGACTTAATACCTAAGTTATTAATTTTATGAGGTTAAATGATTACTAGTATCTAACAGGTTGTTTGATTGATTGATTTGAAATGACGATGATTCTAAATTTAAAACAAGTAAATAAAATTGCTTAAAAGTAGGTTGAGAAAAATCCAAATTTATACAACTATCTAGGGTTGTGAATCCTTCCAATATTATTTAAAGATGAAGTGGTTATCTTATAGTTGGGTAATATATTGATTTATTAACCTGGAACATTAATTTATGTAAAAGCCTCTCCCGATGGTCAATTACAAATACCTAGTATAATCCAATTGAACCATATGTCTATGTCAACCAAATTACCTAGATTCATTAAGATTAAGTTCCAATTATGGCTACCCCCGCCCGACATGTATATTCGTATCCTGTAAGGAAGTCTATTAAAAGGGTTATCTATCCTCAAGGAAGATCGTGGGCTATTGAGTCTAAGGTCTTAAACTTAAAATCCCTATGTCTAGTTCATTTTAAGTTTACCTTATCAATTTTATTAGTGGCTAGTTAATAAAAAGGCATTAAGATTAAGACTCAATAAATAAATCTTTATATTACCCAAATTATAATCTAACCCTTATAAACCGGTGATATTGGATTTCATCACAACCCTAGATAACTAACTTAGTTATGACACATAACTAGGGCTAGTAAAAACTTAAAAGTAAAAGCCATAAAGTAACAGTGCTGAAAAGTAATTGTAGTAAAGTAAAAGCTTAAAAGTAAAATAAAATAAAATGCTAAGGTAAAAGGAATTATTTCTACTACTACTTATTTAGATATCTCCCAGTAAAATAATATATAAACTTGTGATTATTACCAACCAGCCATATAGGCGGTAACCTGATTAAGTCAATTTAAGTCCAACCAGCCATAAAGGTGGAACCAAAGTAAACCATCCATAAAGGCGGAACCAAAATAAACCATCCATAAAGGCGGAACCAAAATAAACCAGCCATAAAGGCGCAAAATGAATTTTATTACCAACCGACCAATCTGGCGGTATCCTGATTAAGTCAAATTTTAAATAGTAAATATATTATTTTTAAGGGAGATTAATCTAAATAGTAATAGTAAAAGAATTACCTTTCACCCTAGCATAGGGAAGTTACCTCCTCATGATTGAATAGTAAAAACTGTAAAAAGTAAAAGGTAAAAATAAATTACTATTACTATACAAAAGTAAAATTACTATTATTACAGAACGTAATTAAAAATTACAAAACTAAATTAAAAGAAATTTAGAGAGAGAAGAACTCCCTATTTATATCAAAGAAATGGGAGAGGAAGGTACAATTAAATCTAAAATTTCGAGCTCTATTTATAGGCGCGGATTGGCCGCGGGCAGCGCGACGCTGAAAGGGTTCAGCGTCGTAACGCTAGAACAGTGACACGTGTCACTTGCTGATTCACCGGCTCAGATTCTTATTCGATGACGTGACACTGTTCATAATGTCATTGGTGACATCACGCTGACGTGTGGAGGGCGATTGTCGGAACCGTTAGATCGCGACACGTGGCACCGACGTATTTTAGTATCTCCGTTGTGATGGCGACATGTGGCACGGCGCAAGTTAGCATGATCGGCGCAGGTTAGCAAGTCAAACCAATCAGATTCTGACACGTGCCAGATGGCGCACGTTAGCAGGTTCGGCGCATGATGGGCGTCGCGACGCCGAAATGACGATTTTGCCCTTTTTGTCCAATTTTTTCTGTTTTGTTCCAATTCACCTCCAGAATGTCCTGAAACTTTATTTATCTACAAAATAACACAAAACACATCAAAATATTCACAAAACCCAAGAAACTATACAAAATATTAGGTTAAATGAGTGGTAAATAGTGATAGATTCACCATTCATCAGTGATGTGGAATTTAAATTTTATTTTATAAAATATGGAAGGTTTGAGAACCTAGAACTTTGAGTATAAGATTAATAGTTAAATATATAAATTTTATGATTTATATGAATATATATTTTCTATGAAAAATTTCTTTGATATTAAGAAATAATGGGGCTCAACCTCCAATGATAAATTGGAAATAGTGGGGAATCTACCTCTAATATTTTACTCATGTTTCTAAAGTGAATGAAAGTGACAAATATATTTGTTAGAATGTTTGAAAATATGTGAAGTGTCTATACATTGATATGCTTCTTTTTTATATACATGTTGATTTTGTTGAAAATCTGTAATGGAAAAACTTAGAATAAACTAGTGTAATTCTCGGAATTAAATTACTAGGTCAGAAAAAAATGGAATCTAATAATAAATTTGCATGTACTCCTTATAACTTTAGTGTAAAGTTGTTCAAGAACATTGGTGACAATATTACACAATTTGAGTATTCGAACAATATTTGTAACTGATGTTATATTTTGATTACACTAGACCTAACATTGCATATGTCGTATGATTACAATGTAGATTTATTAGTAGACCTGGTATGAGCATTGACATGCTATTGAGAGGTTAATAAGGTACGAGAAAGACCACGAACCTAAAATTACATTATTAGAGGTTTTCCGATGTCCTTGAAGGATATAGCGATGTTAATTGGAACACCCTTTCGGATGATTCCAAGGCTACCAAAGGATATATTTCCTTGAGTATGAGATGATACCACTAGCATCAGCTTGTGAAGAGCAGCTTGACTATGAAGCTTGCTATGATACCCCTTTATGGGAGAAACTGATACCAGTTGTCTTGATCCATTGTAATAGTACCGCGACTATTATAAATATTCAGAACTGTTATTATAATAGTAAGAGATTATAGATACACAGTACAGTTAGAGAATACATCTCTTATGGTGCTGTAAGAATGGATCATGTATGGACTGATGATAATTTAGCTGATCCTTTGATAAAAAGACTATCAAGAGATAAGGTATCCAATACCTAGAAAAGAATGAGACTATTGCCATTAGACAGTCACTTATGATGGTAACCCGACCTAATGACTGGAGATCCCAAGAAATAGATTCAATTGGTAATAACAAGTTATGAAGTGATGATGAATCATGCTATTATTTTATTTGTGAGTTCCATTCTGAGAGCATGATATCCTGAAGTGATAGAAGGATGAATTATTTAACTCTTAGTGTGTTCTATACTCTATGTAGAGTGGAGTACCTAGCTACATGAGTACTCTTGATAGACACACCTATGTGAGTGTAGATGTGTGGCCACTTCTTATGAAATTTTAGGCAAAAATTTCTAGAGCATTCACTATACTGGGATATAAGAGCATGGTCGTAATGCTCGGGCTTTTGACAACACCCTGAAAAGTTTGTGTGTGTGACGTTGTCAAAGATAAAGTTCAAAACTACGAGTTACTCTAGTATAATCTGAATCGTCAACACTATGTAAAAGTTCAAGTCGAAAGACACTTTTATTTATGCACGACCTTATGTTATATTGCTCGATGAAAATATTTTATTAAAATTCAAGTGGGGGATTGTTGTAAATATGAATTTTTATAAAAATTGGTTTTGACGTTTTGAGGAGTTACAAGAATTTAATTGTTGGAGAAGTTAAAAAAAATTAATAATAATTGTTATTTATTGTTTATGTTACAATTAGTGGTATAATGAACAATAACTACTAATTTAATCCCTGTCAGTTTTTATGGTGTTTTGACCTTTCATTCTATATGGATGATATATCATGGCTAAAGCTCTTGTTGTTCATATTCCCTTGAAAAACAGATTTTGAATCTGAAGTCTGTAGCTGTATCTTCCTTTGTTAAGCCTGCTTACTCTTTTGAGTTCAAAAGTTTTCTTCTTTCATTTCTTTTTCGTATTCATATTCATATTCATCATTCTCTTTCGCTCATTTTTAGACTAAGAAAATGAAAAATAAATAAATAAATGCCTGTCGTTGGGGGATTTGAAAAGGGTAATGGGAGAGAGTACCCTGGAAACCTCACTCCATTTGTTTTAGTAACTTGTATTGTTACTGCCATGGGTGTCCTCATCTTTGGTTATGATATTGGGATTTCTGGTGGTGTGTTGTGTGGCAGTGGCAGCCGGTGTGGCTGCTGTTGTGGTGTTCCGGCAGAGGGATTAAGAGAGATGGCAAGTGTGGGAATGTAAATGACATAGTGAATGAGCAAATGGCTGATGCTATGAATGTTGAGATGCATGCACGGCTTGCATCTGAAGGTGGCAGCAAGCTCAAAATGATCATTAGTTTTGTGGACAATCTCCTAACTTGGGTATTGTTGGGTGCATGGACTTACATTTTGGATATGTTAAATGTGTCAGTTGTTTATTTTTTGAAAACACCGTATTTAGAAATCACTGAAACAATATAGTTTAGAAAACCCCCTAATTTTATTTTTTGATGGTCTCGAGCAAATAATTTTTGGGTGTGAGTATACCAATCGGTTTTGTGAAAAATCGATTGAGACGGTGTTAATATGGGCTTGTTTTATCCTGGAAATGGCGGGGCTGAAATACTGCTAGCACAAATTCCGGGCAGAGCCGCGAAACGTCTCAAAGAGAGCGACCTAGTCCGCGAATCAAGTCTACTTCGATTTTTATATTCCTGGTGAACAGTAACATTTTCCTTATTTGTGCATATTGTTCTAACAATTATAGTGTTGGAATGTGGTGGACCGCAGTAGGGGAAAAATTGATCTCTTAAAATTTTAGTCCGGGTCAAAAAATTGTTATCAAATATCGGCTAATTGGTCTATATTTTTTCTCTAATAATATACCGATATGAAATATCGGTATTGGAGTGCACATAAAATAACGGAATCTTTTTGAAAATATTTTTAAAAATTTCACCAAAATGACTCGTCAGTTTCAATAAACCTGTTGATGGTGATTTTCAACCCCGAAGAACTCTGAAGCCTAAAGAGGGGTAGAATGGGTTTTTGGCAAAGATGAAAGTCCAAGATCTTTGTGAGGATGAGAAGTTAGACAGAGGACCAGAGCCCGAGGCGTAGATGAAGACCGACCCGATGAGAATGATCAGATTCGCTAATATCCATGTAGATGAAGACTGATTCGAGGTGGTCGGGAGATCTGTTTTGTGCTTGTAACAATGGGAGTGAGATTTCAAGTAAGCCAACTTAGGCATAGTCACATACACTTGAGGAAGCTTCATCAGAAACAAAGAAAAATAGGGAGGTGATCACTAGAAGATACAACCCATAACAGATGCGGCCGATGAGCTTAATGTTGGTATGACCTTTTTGGAGTAAGCATCATATGTCGCAGATGATTGCTGACATCGAACAGATGGGTCAGCTAGGCATAACCTTTGAGGCTGAGACTTCTATAGATTTGATCTTGCAGTCTCTTCCTGACAGTTGGAGCTGGTTCATGATGAACTACAATATGATGAACCAAGACCATACTCTTTGAGAGTTGATGGCAATGCTGCGTGAAGCAGAAAAAGAGCTATTGAAAGGCAAAAAGCGCGAGGCCCATTTCGCTTCAACATCTCAGCCTGCCAAGGCTTGGCCAAAGGCTACTGGAGGTGTAAAGAAGAAGAATAAGAAGAAGAATGAGGGCAATGCCAAATCATCAAAGTCTTCTGGGAAGGCTAATGACAAATCCAAGATGTCTACCTACAGTGTGGCAAATGGGGTCACTGGAAGTGTGACTGCCGTGAGTACAAGGCGCACATGAAGGAAATCAAAGTGGGCAAAACATCGACTTCAAGTATATTTGTTATAGAAATAAACATGTCAACTTCTAATATTAAAAATTGGATTTTTGATTCTGGTTGTGGTACTCATATATGTACTGATGTACAAGATCTACAGATTAGCATGAGACTGGCCTCAGTAGAGATTTCGAGTTGGAAATGGGACTAGAGTCGCCGTTTTGGTCGTTGGGACTTATATTTTGGAACTGCCCTCGAGGCATGTACTAAACTTATCAGACTGTTATTATGTACCTAGTTTGACTAGGAATATTATTTCTATATCTTGTTTAGCCCAATGTGGGTATACTTTTGTATTTAGAAACACTGGCTGTTTTATGTATAAAAATGATATAGATATTCGCACTGCTGATGTAAATAATGGTCTTTATATTTTGAATATAAATCAATCTCAAACATATTCTGTAACAAACAAAAGGCTTAAATTAAGTAACACATATGAAACTTATATGTGGCATTGTCGTCTGGGACACATTAACAAGACTCGCATATCCACAGTTTCGAAGAGTGGGTACTTCGACGGATTTGATCCAAATTCATATGATGTCTGTGAATCTTGTTTATTTTGAAAAATACCTAAAAAAACCTTTTAGAGGTAAATGTGCACGTGCCACCGAACTGTTATCCCTCATTCATATTGACGTATGTGGGCCCATGTCTAGCCAGGCTAGATGAGGATATGAATATTTCGTAACCTTTACGGATGATGCATCGCGTTATGGTTATGTATATCTTATGAGACACAAGTCGGAAACTTTTGAGAAATTCAAAGAGTTTCGACACGAAGTAGAAAAACAGATCGGTAAAAGTATTAAAACATTACGGTCGGACAGTGGTGGAGAATACTTGAGCAATGAGTATCTCGATTACTTGAAAGAGTATGGTATTCTTTCACAGTGGACTCCTCCCGGAACACCTCAATTAAACGGTGCGTCCGAACGGAGAAACTGAACTTTGTTGGACATGGTAAGGTCGATGATGAGTCGCACAGAGCTACCTATTTCCTTATGGGGATATGCATTGAACAGTGCAATACTTATTTTGAATAAGGTTCCGTGAAAGTCTGTTGAATAGACTCTGTATAAAATATGGACAGAAAAGAAACCGGGTTTCTTATTCCTGAAGATTTGGGGTTGCTGGGCATACGTTAAACTTTTGGATGGTACCAAACTTGAACCCAAATCAGATAAGTGCCTATTTGTATGTTATCCTAGGGAACCAAAGGATATTACTTCTACAACCCACAAGAGAACAAAGTATTTGTTGCTCTACATGTGGTTTTCCTTGAGAATGAATTCCTAAATACAGTGGTAAGTGGGAGGAAAGTAGAACTCGATGAAAATCAGAGTGATATTGTTCCTGGCACCAATTCTTTAACGGAACATGAACAGTTCATCAGGGATGAGACTGTACCACAATCTTCGAATACACAAGAACCGCGTAGGTCGGAGAGAGTCAGAAAACAACCTGAGATGTATGGGTTTCTGATCTCACCTCATGTGGATATTAATCTTATTGAGGAAGACGAATCGGCTACGTATGAGGAAGCGATACAAGGTATCAACTCTGGTTTATGGCAATATGTCATGAAATCCGAAATGGATTCCATGTACACCAACCAAGTTTGGACACTGGTTGATGCACAAGAAGGCGTAAAACCTATTGGTTGCAAATGGGTCTTCAAGAAGAAGACCGACATGGATGGCAATATACAAACGTACAAAGCTGGGCTTGTAGCCAAAGGGTATCGTCAACGACATGGTGTCAATTACGACAAACTTTTTTCACCTATTGCCATGATTAAATCCATTCTGATAATGCTTGCTATTGCTCTATATTTCGATTACAAAATATGACAGATGTACATCAAAACCATTTTCCTTAACAGAAACCTTTTGGAGGATGTTTATATGCAACAGCCTGATGGTTTTTTCATTCCAAAACATGCAGATAAGGTTTGCAAGTTAAATCGATCCATTTATGGATTGAAGCAAGCATCGCGTTCTTGGAACTAATGTTTTGATGAGATCATAAAAGAATATGATTTCGTTCAAAACGAGGATGATCCTTGTGTATATAAGAAGGTTAGTGGGAGCGCACTAACATTCATTGTCCTTTACATTGATGATGTATTGCTTATTGGCAATGACATTCCCATGCTACAATCGGTGAAAGCTTGACTTTAATTAAAATTCTCCAAGAAAGATCTGGGAGAAGCAGCCTTTATTATGAGAATAAAGATCTACCGGGATATATCTAGAAAGCTGCTCGGTCTCTCCCAGAGCACTTATATTGACAAAGTGTTGAAGAGATTCAACATGGAACAGTATAAAAGGGGACTGTTGCCAGTGTCACATGGTGTCACTCTATCTAAGGACATGTGTCCTAAAACTCAAGTTGAGAGAGACAATATGAGTCGGATCCCGTTCGCTTCTGCAGTCGGATCGATCATGTATGCCATGATATGTACGCGACCTGATGTCTCCTATAATTTAAACATGTGTAGTCGCTATCAGGCCGATCCAAGTGATGGTCACTGGGTTGCGGTTAAGAACATCCTTAAGTATCTTAGACGAACTATGGATGCGTTCTTAATCTATGGAGATGGAGAACTTGAGGTAATTGGGTTTACTGACGCAAGTTTCCAAACTGATAAAGATGATTGTAAGTCATAATTCGGGTGCATATTTTGTTTGAACAACTGAGCAGTGAGCTGGAAATCTTCCAAGCAAGAGATTGTTGCTGATTCAACAACAGAAGCGGAATACATCGTTGCAGCTGAGGCATCAAAAAAGGCAGTTTGGATCCATAAATTCCTAATTGGATTAGGAGTAGTTCCGTTAGCAGCTGAGCTTGTTCCATTGTATTGTGAAAATAACGGGGCTATAGCGTAGGCTAAGGAACTGACCGACGTAAACACACACGTATAACGCAAGCGTACGTATCGTTCAAGTAGTATAAGAATATCGATCCCACGAGGACTTAATTCCTACTGTTGTTATTAACTATTGAATATATTTATTTACATATATCTAATTATAGGGAGAAGTGAATGATTGCTTGATTGATTTGGGTGATTGTAGATTTGCTAAATAAATAAAAAGACAAAAGAAAATACTAAGGAAAATAACAAAAGACACAAAGATCTAGGGTTGTGAATCCTTCTAATATCTTTTAAAAGATGAAGTGATTATTTTATGTTTGTGTAATAAATCGGTTTACTAACCTGGAACACGAAATTATGCGAAAGCCTTTGTCGATGGTCAGACGCAAATACTCAGTTTAACCCAATTGAACCATATGTCTATGTCAACCAAATTATCTGGATTCATTAAGTTTAAGTTCCAATTATGGCTACCCCCGCCCGATAAGTATATGTCTATCCTGTAAGGAAATCTATTAAAGGTTTATCTATCCTCAAGGAAGATCGTGGGCTATTAAGTCTAAGGCTGAAACGTAAAATCCCTATGTCTAGTTCATTTTAGATTTACCACATCAATATTATTGGTGATCAGACAACAAGAAGCATTAAGCTTAAGGCTTAATAAATAAACCTTTAAATTACCCCAACTATAAAATAACCCCTTATAAACCGGTGATATTAGAATTCATCACAACCCCAGATAACTAACACATAACTAGGGCTAGTAAAAACTTAAAAGTAAAAGACATAAAGTAAAAATGCTGAAAAGTAAAAGAAATAAAATAAAAGCTCAAAAGTAAAATAAAATAAAATGCTAAGGTAAAAGGATCAACTTTTACTATTTACTATTTAGATATCTCCCTTAATATAATATATTAACTTGTGATTATTTTACCAACCAGCCATATAGGCGGTAACCTGATTAAGTCAAATTAAGTCCAACCAGCCATAAAGGCGGAACCAAAATAAACCTGTCATATAGGCGGTAAGAAAATTTAATTACCAACCGACCAATCTGGCGGTATCCTTGATTAGTCAGGTTTAAACCAGATTAAGATGAATTACCAACAGACCAATCTGTCGATATCCTTTTTAGTCAATATTTTAAATAGTGAATATATTATTTTTAAGGGAGATTAATCTAAATAGTAATAGTAAAAGAATTACCTTTCACCATAGCTGTGGAAGTTACCTCCTCATGGTGAATAGTAAAAACTGAAAAAAGTAAGAAAGTAAATTACTATTATTAAAAAACGTAATTAAAATTATTTATAAAACTAAAAACTAAAAACTAAAAGAAACTAGAGAGAGAAACTCCCTATTTACACCAAATAAGTGAGAGAGAATGGTACAACTGAAACTGATATCTCGAGCTCAATTTATAGACCTCGGCGGGGTTCCAGCGTCGCGACGCCAAGGCCTTTGGCATCGCTACGCCAGCTTCTGTCGACGTGGCAGCACTGGTTCGTCGGCTGCAAATTATGGATAAGGTGATAAGGTGACATGTGGCAAGGTGGTTGGGGCTCAATTATTATAACACATGGCGGCTCGTGATTGGCTGATTCAGATTCTTATCCGCCACGTGTCAGATAGGGATAAGAGAGTCAATGATTGATGCTGATGTGGCGCTGACGTGGCGACACGTGGCACTTCCTAATTGGCTGATGATGACGTGGTGATGTGGCACTTTGACTCGGTCAACCTGGTGATGTGGATGATGATGTGGCAATGACGTAGAGAGACATGTGGCGACACGTGGCGATGGCGATTGTCGGCACCGTAGGATGATGACACGTGGCACATCGCACGTTAGCAGATCGGCTGTGATGGTGACACGTGGCACAACGCTTGTTAGCAAAGTCAAACTTTTCTCAGATTCTGACACGTGGACCCGGCGCATGTTAGCTTCGCGACGCGCCTAAATTACCAAAATGCCCCTTTTTGCCAATTTTTCACTGTTTTGCTCCAAATCACCTCGAGATTGTCCTGAAACTTTATTTATCTACAAAATAACACAAAAACATTAAAATATTCACAAAACTCAAGAAACTATACAAAAGATATGTTAAATGAGTGGGAAATAGTGATATAATTACCACTCATCAAACCCCCACACCTAACATTTTGCTAGTCCTCGAGCAAAACATAAAATAATGTAACATAATAAAATTTAACTATGCCACTTTCGTAGGGATCACGGTTGCATTTAGCGTATGCAACAAGCCTTTAAACCCTTAGGTGTCCCTAGTGGACGAGTTGTAGTCTCGTGAGGGTTACAGCAATGATACCCACAAACATTTTATAAAAGTAAAAAGGTAGTAAAACTAATGCACACAAAAGCAAAAAGACAAGAGAAAATAGAATAAAGAAGTTAGTGACTAATCGAATGAAACTTCTACTCCAAGTTACTAGTTGTTTTCATTATTTCTAAAGTACTGAATAAGTAAATTCTCCGATTATATTTACCATTCTCCATATACACAGCCAACAAAATATTAAACAACTCATTTTTTTCCACAACAGTCATAAGTGCAGATGATAAGAGAGTAATATTTTTGTCCTAAAGTTTTATTAGAATTCATCAAGCCAAATATTGTCCCTAATTAAATATATGTTTTCCTTGTGTGACACTAATAAAATATATCCCCCATAATTACACAAATCTCATTCCTATTCAAACAAAGAGGAACCCTAGCCTTTACCTATAAAAGAAACACAAATCCAACATTTCACACCCTAGCTCATTCTCACAAAAACACAAAAGAAATAAACCTAGTTGATTCACGTCCAAAGCATAGAAAATTTCCCTACATTGCAATCAAGAAAACACCATTCCATTGTCATTAATCCCTGTCATGAAACCCAACCCTAAACAGCCGCACATAGCCTTCATCCACTGCCGCATATAGCCCACTCCTTCATCGCAAAACAGCCCTTTAAAATACACCACCGCAACCACCGAAAATAGTCTCCGAAACTGCACTGCAATGACCAAAAAATCACCCCCAAACAGTAGCCCAAACACCAAAAACAGTCCATTAATATAGCAAAACAGTGACCAAAAAACTGCACTTTAAAACCCTTAAATTACCGCAAGAAACAGCAGTAAAACAACAGCAAAATAGAGGAAACGCAGCTCAAAATAGCGAAGCAGCGAATGAGAGCAGTGGACCAGTGAACCGGAGGAGTTGCGGAGCATCAACCATTCTGACGGCTGTGTAACGCACTTTCGAGAGACGACCTAAGAGGTTAGACCTGAGGGCACCCTTCTTATTTATTCTCATCTTTTTTTGTTGTTTATTAGAATCCCTTCGCATGAGAGTCGTTTGTTGATATATGTTGTGGTCCTTGGATGAATGAAATATGTGTTCTCTCTTGTGGTATATCGGATGAAAACCCGGACGTAAATTCCGTAGCCGAATCCGAATGGACAGTATTGCAGTTTGCACTCGGGATACAATGTCACGTACCACTTGAGAGATTCACACATTTCGTTTCATCCAACCTTGTATTCAAGCATGATTGGGTTGCTAGTATGTTATTTATCTTTTAAGCATGATTCAGTCGTTAGTATGCTATTACTTTCTGCATGTTACTTATTTATGCATGATGATATAGTGTGCATGGGTTCGGAGGGTTTGGTTTATCTTTGGATGAATGTAAATTTGTATTTTTGAAGCCCATGCAAATTTTGAAAAATATTCAACATGAAAGTTATTCATCTCTGAAAAAATAGTCCAACGGTTCAAGAATCAACTAAATTGAGTTCGTTTGCTATCTCTATAGCTGAACCAATAAACTTCCTTCGTATAGAATAATATACATAAATCACGTAAGTGGTTCCTTAATGTCACGTGTTTTCCAATGCATAAAATCTCTATTTTAAAATATTTCGAGCTATATTTCAACACTTAAACGCTTATTCTCCAATTTAGTATCCTTTCGAGACCCGATCTGCAATACAAAATACTTCTGGGAGAGTTTCCGAATTTCTGGATATTACACGACTCATTTATTCTCTAGTTAGTCCCCCACATGATTATCTGTACTTTCTATGGGCTGCATGACCAACAATGCAGTGGTCACCGACGTCATAGGCATAGCGATGAACTCGCTTCGCTCATACAGTTATGTGATGAGTTGTAAATCTATCACTATTTCCCACTCATTTAACCTAATATTTTGTATAGTTTCTTGAGTTTTGTGAATATTTTGATGTTTTTTGTGTTATTTTGTAGATAAATAAAGTTTCAGGACATTCTGGAGGTGATTTGGAGCAAAACTGTGAGAATTGGCAAAAAGGGTAAAATGGTAATTTCTCCGCGTCGCGACGCACCAACACCCTTGGTGTCGCGACGCCTAACGTGCGCAGAGTTCTGCTATCATGCGCGGGTCAAAAGGTCAGAATCTGAAAAGTTGACTTTGCTAACGTGCGCCATGCCACGTGTCACCATCACATAAGATTTACTTCTTGTAAGAGCTTGGAACAGCCGGTGGTTTTACCTGCGCCGCGGCCCAGAATGAGTGATTTGGTGGTGGGGTTTCCAACATTTAAAAAAAAAAAAAAAATTGTATCCGACCATTACATTATTTTTTCTTATTAGGATGCAGTATTCACTGATTCTATTAGAGGTATGAATACTAGATCAATCCTGTAAAATTCCTCCAGATCCATACAAATAGGTTTTAGGTGTAAATATGATATTCTTTTAGATTATTAAGAATTCTTGATAAATGAATTTATGTTATTATTTATATTATTAGAAATTATTTTAATTAGACTTGATTTTAGGATATCTTAAATTTTATATTCGAGCTGATGTGATAATGACCGATAAATATATTATCACATCGAGCATAAAACTAAAAAAAATTATATTTATGTTCGATGTGATAATGTATTTATTGGTGACGGTTTTGATCAATGAAATTTCCATTAAACTTAAAATAAAAAAAATAAAAAGGATTATTTTTGTCATATATTTATAATGTTGGGTCCACGTGCACTTGTTTATAAAACCAAATCCCGGGGCTTAATTCCCTAGCAAGATATTACGCAATATAATTGGTATATTTATACTATTAGATGATACTTAAGGGGCATCAATGAAACTATTCCAGATAATATTTGGAATCTCCTGTGATCAGAAATAAACAGGGAGTTAAAGCAAAAAGAAAATTAACGCTGTGTTCTGCGATCGCCGCACACTCTTTATTTTCCCTCCTATTTACGGATTCATCGAATTCAAATCAAAGGTTCGTTAGTCGTTAAGCCTGACTTTAATTATTTATCTTTATTTTATTTTATTTTTTCTTTAATTTTTCTTTTGGGCTTCAATTTGTTTAACTTCTTTAATGCTAATGACCCTCTTTGTGGTTCGATAACAGACCAATCAAGTTGATACGAAAAGAAAATTAGCGTTAATCAACTTAATTTCTTTCACTCAATCTCAAAGGTGTAACTTATTTTTTTAGTTTTTTTTCTTGCTTTTGGTTGATTCTAGGGTTTTGTTGAAATTTATCTTTTAATACCTTAAACCCCTCTTTCTTTTTCTTTTTTTTTTTCTTTTCGGAATTTTGACTTTTAAGCCTCTGGTCGTTTTGGGAAATAAATTTGTGATTTAAGGTTTATTTAATTGTCTTAATTGATTTTTTTTCCTGTATTTCTGTGTTGTGGCTGAAAAATTTAGATTTTTAAATTTGTTTTCTTAAGTATCCTTAATTGGGTACTTAAATTTTTTATTGTTTCTTGGAAACTTTATTTTAATGTCTATGTATATGTGTTCGTTAATAAAGTTAATCTTATGGAAGCATAAGGAGTTGCTTTTCTTGAATGTTGACTGTTCCTGTATTGGGAATAAAGTGTTACACTGTGTATCTAAATTTTTATGTTGCTTGTAGTAGACAAGGATAGAATAATTCTTGGAACATAGAACATGAAGCGAAAGCGAGGGCACAAGAAAGGAAAATCAAAAAGACCCCCAAGGCAGTTAAAACCGAGGCAATCCCAGTTGTTAGTATAAATAACACTGAAGATGATTCTAATAATGTGGAGGAGTATGGAAATGATGAATATGAATCAACAATGGAGTTTGACACACCTTCTTCAACTGGGACCGATCAGCCGTTGAATGTTGCAAGGATAAATACTGATGGGTCAGTTGACGAGTCTTTGGGAAAACCAGTTGGGCGTGTGAAAGTGAAGTTGAAGACTCCAAAAATGCTAGAGTCATCACATAGTGATACTGACAAGAGTAGCTCTCAACTGGGTATCGAGAGACAAGGTGGGAGTGGTGAGAGAATGGAGGATAGTGCTATTTCATTGGCTGAAATGAAAATGGGTGTTTTGGGGAATGCATCGAAGAAATCTGGGAGCATCAAGATTAAATCATCGAAGGGCTTGGGTAGTGCAGGTGTTGGTAATACCAGTGATGGTGTGATGGCACAAGCTGAGAGTTCTTGTCAAAAGCAACTTAAGACACCTCGTATGGATCATCAGTATAATAAGGAAGAACTTGATGTTGCCTTGACGGTATGTTAGGGATTTATATGAATTCTGTTGAATTTGGTTGATTGCTTGTGCCGTTCTCTGTGTGTATGCGTGGGTGTTTTCAAAAATCAATTTCCGATTTGAATAAAAGATGATCAATGTATTTTTACTAGTTGCCTGCCTTTCTTTTCTTGCAGGTTATTAGGAAGGTAATGAAAATGGATGCAGCTGAGCCCTTTAATGTCCCTGTGAATCCTGAAGCTTTGGGAATACCAGTAAGTGTAAATTGCTTGGCACTATGCTTTTGGAGCCTCTTAACTCCTGTTTTGCTTTTATCTCTAAATGGTGAATTTTCATATCAAGAGCTCTATTGAGAGAGTTGTCAAGAAGGTTAAAGCTTTTGTACATTCTCTTATTTGGGTGATGTTCATCTTCAAGGTTTAATAACATTATGCGTGAGTGTCAATTGTTTGTTTTGGGAAGTTCCTTCTTCATTACAAGTCTCATATATTCCTCAGTGCATTTTGAGATATACTTGTTTGGAAAAATAATTTTTTTTTAATCATAGTCATGTTACACACACAGGTGCACCAATTGGTTATTTTTGCTTTAGGTGCTCTAATGATTTCAATATTGCAGAGTTGTTTCTTTTTCTTTCATTTTATCCGCTTGCTAAGGGGGTGGGGTGTTGTGCTTATTTGATTGTATAAGATTTTTCTTTCTCTAATTTGGATGGTTTATTCTTCGTCGGAACCAGGATTATTTTGATGTTATAGATACCCCAATGGATTTTGGAACGATATGCCGAAATCTTGAAAATGGTGGTAAGTATATGAATTCAGAGGATGTCTACAAGGATGTAGATTACATTTGGGAGAACTGTAACAAGTATAACAACAAAGGTGACTATATCATGGATCTTATGAGGCGGGTGAAGAAAAATTTTTTGAAGCTTTGGATGTCAGCTGGGTTATACATTGAGCAATCAAGTCGGAGTTCAAGTGAGCCTTTCACTTTTATGCTTTTTCCTAGTTAATGTACTTATTATTCTTCACTGGATTTTATGTATGTTTGGGCATGACTTCTCTGAATCTCAATTACACTTGCAATAAGGCATGCTTTATGCGTATGCACCCAATGAGAGAGAGATGTTAGTAACATCATTTGGAAATTGGCATAAAAAGCTGTCCTTCCTATGTGTATAGTTAGCCTATATCCAAATATTTTAAGATTCATCTCGTCTTAAATATGATAGAAAACATGGAAAGCTTTTATTTACTTTTTTCTTTTCTTGGGAATTTCTCATGTTTCTAAAATATGCCTGATTACACCTATTTAAATAGGGGCCAGGCATATGAGAATACAGGCTAGAATTAGTAACATCATGTAGGTGAAACCTTTGGTCAACTAGTTCGTTGTACTATATCATAAGTTTGAACAGACTAAGATGATGCCTAATGAATGGAGGAAAAACATTTTGATATTAAAGAATCTCCAACTCTTATATTAAGCTAAAAAATCAAGTATGTAATGTACTTTTTAATGGGCATGATGCTGAAACAATAATGCTCATTGACGTCAAATTAAAGGTAGGCGTGCAACCTTACACGTGTGTATATTGCAATATGAATTGTGGGATTTGACCGCTGGTGAAATAGGATTTTATGGCTGAATACCAAGTCCTCGGTCACTCGGTGATAAGGCAATGTTTCTATCACAGGCTGCTCTAACTGCTGCTGGATATTATGTGTATATGCATGCATGCGTATTTTGGTTTTAGGAGATAGGCTCCATATTCTGGCTTCCAGAGCATTATGCATTTTCTTTGTGTCAGGTCTTGAAGGCATTCAAGCTGTTGCTCAGTCCAGTCAGGGAAAAGTACAAGTGAAAGGTGGTCAACCGAAGCAGAAGGCAGGAAAGCGTCATGGGTACGTTAGGCAGAAACTTGTTTTTCTTTTCTTTTTTCCGTAAATTTTTCGAACTTCTGTTGTTATATTTATTATAGAATCATTTAATTTATTTCAAATTTTAGGGTGTGTTTTACATATGGACTAGAGATTGCACTTTCTGCCGAAAAATAAAGAAATAATATCAATAATTAGTGATGGTGACCAGATTTTTTGTTGTTGATTAATTTCAGTGTCTTAGATTATCTAGAGTGACCTTAGGCTTAGCTGAGTTAGTCAACTTTATGTTCCCATGTAGAATTCCAGACCTGCATCACTTCATTACTTTGCTTTCTGCACAAAGGATTTTATGACGAGGAGGAATATTTAATTTGATATCATTTTATTGGTTTAAGCTCTGGCTTTTCATTTAACTTCAGCGACAAGCGACTTTATAGACAATAAATTTATCGAAATTCAATCTTAGTTTGAAAACCGTAGTACAGCATTATATTTTTCTTCCCTTTAACAGCGGTTCACCAGGATAGTCTTTTTATTCTTCTATTCTTTTCCCTCATCTGTAAAGTGTTTCCCCCTGTGCAGAAGGCGCCATAAACATGATTGTTTATGTGCAATTTGTGTTCTAAAGCGCCGAAAAAGGGAGCGTGAGGAGAATGCTCGAATTGCTGAAGGCCATATTGGTGTTGGTGAGGCTCAAGAATTAAACCAAGAGGTACATTAATTTTTCTGATTGATGGTTAAACTCAGCCTTTTGTTGATAAAGTAGTTGATTTTCACTCTATATTCTTGCGAAACTATCTTATATTAATTTTGATAATTTGAGATTTGCTGTTATTACTTCCTGTATTAATAATTATTCCTTCCTTCCCTCCTCTTTTTCTCTTCATTATTTCTTTCTGGGTGTTCAAATTAATGTGGGAATTTCAATGTCCTGAGAACAGGTAGGTAATGTAATTTTTGTACTTTTAGAGTCTAGAACTTGGTTTTTGGATCTGTAAAATGTATTCATGCATCTATATTTATGTAATTAAATAGGAATAATAGATCTACAATTTGATCACCATGTGGAAATGAATCTCTTTAGGATCACCTTTATCGTTTGATTGATTGATGGTAGATAGCAGTAAGATTCCTGATTATCCAAAAGATGATATGTAGGCACGTCCTTTATTAGTTTTTTTATATGGTCTGTACTGTGGGAGTTTAAAGTCATATTATCACATATGTAATATGTTGCATACAACTGTTACGGGAGTTCTTCAGATCTGTCATAGATTGAGGAGACCAAAGATTGAGATACTAAAATAAGAAGTAATTGTGCAGCTGTTGCCTGTTGTAAGTGGTCACATTCTGTCATTAAATTGGAGTTTTATACTGTACTTTGTGGCTAACAAGAAGATACTCTTAATAATTTCAACCTAACAACATACAGGCTGTCGGCTGTCCAATTCATTAGCAAAATGATACATAACAAATGCCTTCCAAGAATAAATCAGAGGTCATGTGTAAATGTTTTTGAGAGTTCAATCATGTTGAGGACATTTACTTTCTGTATTGAAATATGACTTCTCCCTCTAGCATGTTCTGATTGTTGTTTTCCTTGTATTTCTATTGAAGGAATCATCTCCTGTAGAAAGTCTCCATGGTGATGATCATCATCAGATATGGGTGTCACAAGACCTTGACGCGGATGCTGAGGTGGAAGGTAAAAGAGAGGAGGTTAAAAGGGAGAGTGCAAAGCAGCAGTACAGTCATATGGAGGTTAAGCATGAGGAAGATGAGGATGAGGAGGAGGAGGAGAAGATGATGAGGAGGAGGATGAGGAGGAAGAGGAAGAAGAAGGGGGAGAAGAGAATGAGATAGAGATGCAAAAGAAAGGCGAGGGTGAAGCCCCAGTGCAGTCAAAGTTAGGTGAAAGACTAGGGGATGAGTCCATGAGACAGTCTGAACCAGGAAGACAGGACAAGTCTTGTGGAATCCAAATTCATTCTCGTGGACACGATGAGGAAGCTGCAGCTGTTCAGAAACAAGCTCAAAAGGTACATCAGTATATCCATGTATGGCGCTATGCCTATGATAGTTTACTTATATATTTAGGAAACTGCTAGCATATGATTTTCTTACCAGATTTATGGCAATGTTTGACTTCTTCAAAATTATATAATCATATTAAAGGTATCGAGGAGTGTAATGACTCAATGGTTTGATGTGGTTACAGAAATGGCAAGACTGGGCCGAAAAGGCTAAAATGTACAGCAACTTCAGTTCTGAAAATCCCATTCTTCTGAATTTATGCGGAGTTCTCTTCCCCGAAGATCGTAAATCTGTCTGGAGTGGACCTCATTCTCTAGTTCAGCATAAGGTTTCCGCTCATACTAATTCCATTCAAGCAGCTATTGAGAGTTTCATGAAGTAGGCTGCTTTCAGCTTATTTGGCAAGTGGATCAAATTTTTTAATTTGCTCTTAGGACTCGAGGTTGGATGTAGTTTTGTTTCTAAATTATTGGAAGTAATAGGAAATCATTTTATTTTATCAAGAGCTTAGGCTAGTGGAAACTCTTCTTTGGAAGGGTAAAATTGGTATTTTGCATTAGAATAAAAAAATAATTTATTTTTCAATATCTTACAAAAATCATTAAAAATCATTCATATATCATTAAAAAGGTTAAAAACATTAGAGTTGATAAACTGAAAATTGAGGGGAAAGAAAAAAAGAAAGAATTTTTTGCAAATAGGTCAAAAATCAGAAATATGCAATAAATATTTAGCATTGTCACGATTTTCATTGCTTCTCAATCTCATCTCTCTTGTGTCAGTTCACTCCTCTACCTCCCTCTCCAAAGACTTCATTATCATTGACTTTTGAAATAAATTAAGAAATATTTAGTACATCTCTTTTATCCCATATATCCATAAATCTTATGAAAATAAATTATTTTTTATTTTATTAATTAATTTTTTCTAATTTTATATTTTTTTCTCTTATATTTATTTAATAGTCTTTATATATCTATTCTCTTTTATTTTTTTTTAATAAATTTTATATATTGTTATTTATTTAACACTACTTATGAAATAAAATAATTAATTAAAAAATAAATAAATAAGTAAATGAGATAAAAAATAAATGAGAAAAAATAAAAGAATCTAATCAAAAAATAATATAAAAGAATAAAACAAATAAATTTAAAAAATGAAATAATGAAATAAAATTATTAAATCAAAAAATAATTTATTTAATGAGTATGGGTATTATTATCATTTAAAAATAAAAAAAAAATCATTTAGTTAAATCAAATAATTAAATAAAAAATTGGATTGGTAAATGAAAAAAGCTTTTATTGTAAATTTAAAGAGGGAGAGAGAAGATGAAGGGGATGGGTCTGACACATTGGATGGGAAAAAGCAGTGCCCTTAAAAGAATTCAAGATACTTTGAATTAAAGTTGAAAAAACATACCGAAAATTCATCAAATGTCTTTGTTTTAATTAGGGATGACAGTTGGTAGGGTATGGTGCAGGTTTTTCATTATCAAACTCGTACCCGTATATGTAAATAAATTACCAAATCCATACCATACTCGTTGCGGGTTTTAATTTTCATTACCAAACCCGCACCGCATATAAAAAAAAATTATCAAACCCGCATTGGTTTTGGTCATGCAAGTGTAATAGGAGGTTGTGTTTTACCGATGATACGGGAAAACAGCTTCGCTCTGGATAGACCACATTAGAATTCCATTGGTAGTATGACTATGTGTCTATGTAAGTCCGAAATCAGGGTATGTGTATTTGGTCTTAACTTGAGACTTGTACCGCTAATACTTGCGACAATCAATATACTTTGGTTTTGTCGTCCAGGGCTTTAACAGTTCTGTGTACGCCTATGCTGGGTATATTGAAATCGTAGTGTGTTGGGTGTGATGTCAAGACGGAAGTATCACTCCAGTCATATGGAGATGATGATCGCTCAGGGATACAGAACTGGTTCTCTAAAGGGTTGCAACCATCGAGATAACATGACTTGGTTATGATTATCTGATAATAAAGAGACTAGTTGTTAGTAATCCGATATATGCTTTGTACGGGGTAGACACTGTACCAGCCCCAGGCCTTGCATGTGATCATCCGATACTGGATCGAATACGCAATACTACGTATACTACGCCTGATATAGATCACTTATTCCTGTAAGCATATTTCTGGAGAATTGGGTAGGCATGGCGCTTTGCTAGAAGCCAACCTTGTCTTGTAAATCGGTACAAATGTAGTACGAGGTACTTATGTGTTCGGATAGTTCGACGACCGAATTTACTGCCAACATATCCGGGGATCTCATTGGTCGCTTCCCGAAGATTCACCGATGACGTATGACTCACACTTTAATTAATCTGGGATTAATTAGAAGAGAGAGAAAATTAATATGGGATTAATTAAAGAGATATTTTATCTAGGATAAAATATCAATAAAGAGAGATAACTATTAATTTGGAATTAATTGATAAAATAATATATTCGATATATTATACGAAATTAGATTTCGACGCGGAATTAAAATTATATTTTAATTCGGGCGAACGAGTTAATTTAGAATTAATTCGTTAGCGACATGAATAGTGATTTCGCTAGGCATAATCATTTAATTACGTCGCAACGGAAAATTCGTTAATTTGGAATTAGCGAACCCGAGCCCGAGAGTGTTTGCGAGCGCATTCGCATTTCGAATTTGAGTGCGGCACGCAAGTCACATCAAGCGTCAAATCACTAGTCACATCTAGCGTCACATCATTCGTCAATCAAGTGATAGATGTCTTTCACTTTGAGTGATTGACACCAGTAACTATTCATTGATTGATGGGAAATGATGTGAGTGGTTGGAGCCTTAATGGCTTGACTTTTTTGAAAAGGAGAAATTATATTTGTTTATTTGTTTTTTGAAAGCAAATAATATACACACTTTTTTACCAACCACCAAAGATTATCTCTCTCATTTTTCTCTTCCACCTCACGCCTATTTGGGTAATTTTTCTTCTGTTTTTCTCAGCTCACTGCCGAGAGTTTGGAGAAGGAAAATAGTGAATTTTACTGCAAAATTCCAAGGTGCTAGCACACAATAGGAGACATACAAAGGTGATAGGGAAACTCACTCATGAGCATGGGATTTCATCACAAGCTTGGAGCTTGCATGGAGGACCAAAGCCGAATCTTGGAGAGGGAAAGCAGCTCACTACCGTGACTTGGAAGAGGGCAGAAAATAATTTTTGTCTTCACCGCATCGTCTCAACCGTTCGATGTAAGTATTCTGCAACTTCCTCGATTGTATTCACATGTGTTGGAATTAATCGATAAATTAATATATTCGATATATTAAACGAATTTGGATCTCGAAGCGAATTAAAATAGGATTTTAATTCGGGCGAAAGAATTAATTTAGAATTAATTTGTTAGCGACATGAATAGTAATTATGCTAGACATGATTATTTAATTAAATTAGATTTAATTACGACGCAACAGAAAATTTGTTAATTTGGAATTAATGAACCCGAGCCCGGGATTGTTTGCGAGCGCATTCGCATTTCGAATTCGAGTGCGACACACAAGTCAAATCAAGCGTCAAATCGCTAGTCATATCTAGCGTCACATCATTCGTCAATCAAGTGATATATGTCTTTCACTTTGAGTGATTGACACCAGTCACTATTCATGAGTGATGTGACTTGATGTGAGTAGTTGGGAAGGCTTTAATGCCTTTTGCTTTTTGATTTTTGAAATTGAAATATTTGTATATGTTTAATTATTTTTGGAAAATAAAAAGTAGATATACAAAAAGCAATTTCATCTCTCTCTCTCTCCTTAATGGGCTCACAGTTTTGGAGCTTTTCCCTCCTCTCTCTCTCACGGTTTGAGACCAAAATTCTTCTCTCCAATTTTGTTTGGTAAGGCCGAATATAGCAAGCAAGAAGATGATGATTTGTGGCAAATCATCAAGGTGCTAGCACACAAAGAGGCATACAAGGTGATAGGGAAACCATCTCATGAGCATGAAATCACCATTGTTGAAGCTTGGAGCTTGGAGCACACATGGAGGAGCTTAGCCGAAAATGGAGGACACCTTGACAGTGGACTGCCGTGAGCTTCACCAACAAGGGTATAAAAGTTTTGTTCTTCGTAGCATCCAATCCATTCATTGTAAGAATGATTCCGCCATTCTCTTTTGTTGTATTCACTTGTTTCATTGCTTTAAAATGATCATTGGGACTTAATAACAGTATTCACATGTGTTTTTATGCTTATTATTCGATCCTCGGGACCATAGAACTCCTTGATTGGGCTTTGGTTATTGGGTTTGACCCGAGTTGACCAAAAGGCCACGCCTTAAGAAATTAATTAAAAGCCTATTAGACTTTAATTAAATAAACGTTGGACGTTAATCGGGCTTTAAGACCCGTAATGATTAAATTTGGAATTTAAGTCGTAAAGGTTTATTAATAAAGTGTAATATTTAATTTGGAATTAAATAGCGAATTAGTATTAAATACATATTAAATTGGATTTAATGTTGTAGTTTAATTTAATTCAAGAATTCATACTTTGAGTACTTATTCGCAAAACGAGTTTGACCCGCGCAAAATCAAATCGTTGTTTGAACATTGGATTATCACTAATTATCAGATTAATTAATTTGATTAGATTGATTGATAACATGTTTGTGTGAATACATGGTTGCGATGTATGAATAATGTATATCGGATGGATATTAGATGGGTGGGGCAATTTTAGAAATTGTTGTATTAAATTTAGAATTTATTAATTGGACATGCGTGTCCAGCCTATTACCTCTTTTCTCATTGTATTTCTCTTCTCACCTATTCCCCTCAATGTAAATGAGGTTTCTTTAGAAGTGTAGTGTAACGGGTATAAGCAAATACTTGTGCTAGCGGGAGAGAGAAAATGAAGAGATTTGATCTAGGATCATTGTGTAAAGTATCCATCCGCATATCATTATTATTTTATTTATACGCTCTTTATTATGTGTTTAGAATGCATGTTTAAGGGTTTATGATGATGAGACCTTAACAAAGATAATAAATTAGTTTCCAATTTGCACGCGAAAAACCCTCACAAAATATTAAGCGTTTTTCCTTCCATTGAGTGATTCTTACTCAAGATCTAAGACTGGCTTTGGCCGTCAAGGATGTGTTAGAATCACGAGAGCTTTGTTCCATATTGGTGTCTTGTCCAAAGTGTGGTTTGTTGGCCAAAGTCAAGACCACTTCTTGTCCATCGACATTGATTACGAAGCTTTCCATGGTCAATGAGTTCCGCTTAACTGGGATCACTAAGTTTGTTGTGCCAAAGCCAAAGCTTAGATGATTCAGAGGAAAAAGGTTAGGTAATATATTGGATATATGTTTCGGACTTGGATGTCCCCCTACTGGATCTAGGAATTGGATGAGATCCAATTGATCTTAGAGATCTACCTAGTTAATTATCATACAATTTGTTGGCCAAATTCAAGATTGTGTGATATTTAACGGGATCCTAACCCACTAGGAAACACAGTTTCCCGAGTACTTGACATAGGGTTAGAGGCTCGCTGAAAAATAGTGAGAGGCAAGAATTAAATTTGCAATATTCGTTTAATTACTTGCCATATGCGCTCAATCACATATCATTCGTCAAATAAATTAAATGTTAGTTGGACTAATATTTAATCGTTGTTTTAATTAACAGTTGGATTGTATTTAAACAATTTATTTATAATTGATTATATAATTGGATTATAATAATCATTATAATAAATAGTACCTAAATCGTTGATTAATAGTTGGACTATTAGAATCAAGATAAAATTGAAAGATTGACATTTAAAACATAATCCTATGGAAAATGTATTTAAATGGTTTAATTTTCAAATTGGGAATAAAAATTTCAGGATGGTCCTGGAAACTAATAAGTTACTTTATTTGATAAAATAACATATTAGGCCTAAGCCCGGAATTAAGCAAATAGTAGAGCATAATCTTTTGAAGATTTATGTGATGATAACTTTAGTGCTTAATCCATTAAGCTTGCCGAATAGACTCCTTAATTTCTTAATAGAACTAAGGATTAGATCCTTAAAGTATGATAATGAAATTGAAGGATCTTCAAAGATCTATCTTTAGATCTAAGAAATACTAAATTGCAATACTTAACTATTGGAGAGTTAATGACTATTCTCAAGGAGACAAAGTCAAAGTTTTCAATATGGCAAGAAGCGCAAGGCGTACCTTACTTAGATATTCTAGAAACCCGAGGCTTGCCCAAAGGCTTCTGGAGTGTGGAAAAATGGCAAAGGAAAAATCATTATAATCTTCTGGGAAGATAAAAGATATATCCCAAAATGTCTACCTAAATTGTGGCAAACGGGATCGCGGAAGCGTGACTGCTGTTTAGACAAAGCAGACACGAAGGAATTGAAGACAGGCAAGGCTCTGACTTCAAATATGTTTGTCATAAATATATTCATTACTAGTATTTAAAATTAGATTTTTGATACTTAGTGTGTTATATAAATATACAATGATGTACAGAATCTGCTATGAGCAGGATACTGACTTCAGATTGAGATAAATCTGCGAATCAGAAACGGGACGAAAGTCGCTGTTTTAACCGTGGATACCTAAATTAGGAACTACCTTATTGTATGTACTTAAATTTAGAAACTGTTATAATGTAACTAGTTTGACTAGAAACATTATCTCTATATCAGTGTTTAACCCACTGTGAAACATTATCTCTATATCAGTGTTTAACCCACTGTGGGTTTACCTTTATATTTTAGAACACTAAAGTGTTTTTATAAAGATGATATTGAGATAAACACATTAGATGTGAATAACAACATTTATTTTTTGAATATAAATAAATCTCAGAAACATAACATGACAAATAAATAGCTCAAACTGATATGATCAGTAGAAACATATTGTGGCATTGTTGTCTGGGACACAATTAAATAAGACTCGTATATCCACACTTTTAAAGAGTGGGTACTCAGACTGATTTAATTCTATTCAAATAAAGTCTATGAATCTAGTTTATTGGGCAAAGTTCCTAAAACACCTTTAGTCGGTAAAAGTGCAATTGCCACCGATCTGTTAGCCCTAGTTCATAGTGAAGAAAGTGGGCCCATGTCTAGCTAGGCTAGAGGTGGATATGAATATTTCATTACCCTTACGGATGTGGCATCGCGTTATGGTTATGTTTTTCTTTTGAAACACAAATCGGAAACTTTTATAGTTTCGACACGAAATAGACAAACAGATCGGCTAAAGTATTAAACCATCATGGTTAGACTATGATGAATATACTTAAGCAATAAGTTTCTCATATACTTGAAAGAGTATATTATTCTTTCAAAGAGGACTCCTCACAGAACATGTCAATTTGACGGTGTGTCCGAACAGTGACTAACCGAATTATGTTAGACATGATAAGGTTAATCATGAGTCGCTCTGAGCTACCATTTCCTTCAACGGATAAGCATAAATAATTCAAGAACTTATTTTGAATAAGGTTCCATAAAAATCTGTTTGACAGATTTCATATTAGATATGAACAGGAAAAAATTTAGGTTTCACATTCCTGAATATTTGGGAATGCTGGGCATATGTTTGGATGATACCAAACTAAAACTCAAATTGGATAAGTGCCAATTGTAGGTTATCCTAGGGATACCAAAGTATAGTACTTATACAACTCACCAGAGAACAATTTAATTGTTGCTCACAATGCGGTTTTCATAAGAGGAATACCTATATGCAAGTGGGAGGATAGTAAAACTCGATGAAAATCGGAGTAATACTATTCAAGGCACTGATTCCTTAATGGAACACAAATATTTCATCAAGGATGAAAATATACCAGTAATCTTCGAATACACAAGAACCGCGTAAGTCGGAGAGAGTCAGAAAAACAACTTGGGGTATGAGTTTCTGATCTCACCTCATTAAAATGTCAATCTTATTGAGGAATACCAACTGACTACGTATGTGGAAGTGATACAAGGTATCAACACCATATTATGGCAAAGTGCCATGAGTCTGAAATGGATTCCATGTATATCAACCAGTTTGGATACTAGTTGATGTACCGCAAGGCATTGTGCCTATTGGTACTTTATAAGACTTCAAGGAAGACGTACATGGATGGCAACATACCAACGTATAAAGCTAGGCTTTTAGCGGAAAGGTATCGTTATCAACATTGTGTTGATTTCGATTCAACCTTTTACCTGTTGCCACGGTAAATCCATTTGGATAATGTTTGCTCATGCTGCATGTTTCATTTATGAAATATGTCAGCTTAACGGGAAAATCGCTTTCCTGAAAAGGAAATTTTTTGGAGGATGTTTACAACATCCTGTCGGTTTTGTCGTACCAAAACTAGCAAACAAGGTTTGCAGGTTATTCCATCCATGAATGGATTGAAACAAGCATAAGGTTCTTAGAATTATCATTTTGAGGTAATCATAATGGTATATGATTTAATTCAAAACGAAATGATTTTTATATATATAAGGAGGTTAGTGGGAGCGCATTGACCGTGGTTGTCCTATAAATAATGATAATATGTCATTTCTTGGAAATGATATTCCCATATAACAATCGGTGAAAGCTTGGCTTTCATGAAAATTCTCCGTAGAATTCTTGGGAGAAACAACCTTTATTCTAGGAATAAAGATCAAATTCTCCGTAGAATCTACTGGGAT
Source organism: Zanthoxylum bungeanum (assembly GCA_019454045.1). NCBI lineage: Eukaryota > Viridiplantae > Streptophyta > Magnoliopsida > Sapindales > Rutaceae > Zanthoxylum > Zanthoxylum bungeanum. Next base: position 78,073 of record SKCR01037553.1, read on the forward strand.
AGATTCAAAGTTGTTATTACTCTCCGAGAACTCGTACATTGAAAAATGTACGTGACCTGGTGTCTCATACGCTTTAAGCATAAAGAGTCACAAACAGGCCAATCCAAGTGATAGTCACTGGATTGATATTAAGAACATCAGTTAGTTTCTAAGAAAATTAAAGATGTTGTCTTTTACTATGGAGATGGAAAACTTGAAGTGACTGGGATCACTACTGCAAGTTTCCTAAACTGATAAAACGACTATAAGTCGTAAAATGTTACAACACAGTTTGAATAACGGAACAATGAGCTGGAAATCTTCCAAGCAAGATACTGTTACCGAATAAACAACAAATGCGGATTATTGCTGCAGCTGAGGCAGCAATAGAAGCCTTTTGGGTCGATAATAAATCTAATTAGATTAGATATAATTTTGTTAGCAGCTGATCTAGGCTACAACACAGGCTAAAGAATTAACGGTCTCATCAATGATCCAGATATATACTTCGATATTCATCTGATTCGTTCAGATCATACATTGTGGCGATGTGATGATCGAATAAATCGCATCTGATGATAATCATGCAAATCCGCTAAAGAATTAACGGTCTCATCAATGATCCAGATATATAAGTATTCCGCAACTTTCTCGATTATATTCACATGTGTTTTTATGCTTATTATTCGATCCTCGGGACCGTAGAACTCCAACAACTATCTTATGCCTAATTTCTGAAAGATCTATGCACCGTTAAAAGAAAACATCAGGTAAGAAAGAAAGCTTTTCTAGCTGAACAGATAAGTTCCATTCTCTCAACCACTAATGCATTAAAATACAAAGATCCTAGTTGTCCAACTATTTCTTGTATTATTGGAAATCAAAACATTGAACATGATTTGCTTGATCTCGGAGCCAGTGTCAATTTGCCTCCATTTTCGATTTACCAACAACTTAATATTGGTGAGATAAAACCAATTTCAACTACTCTATTACTTGCGGATAGATCAGTCAATGTACCAAAAGGAATGGTGGAAGATGTGTTATTGCAAGTCGATAAATTCATATATCATGTGGATTTTATTATCTTATAAACACAACCTGTGGTAGACAGTATAAGCCAATTCCAGTAATATTTGGTCATCTATTTTTTAGCAACAGCTAACGCTTTAATTAATTACAGAAATGGAATCATGAATCTTTCTTTTGGCAACATGAAATTGGAGCTAAATATTTTTAACATGTGTAAACAGCCATATGATGAGGACAATAAAAATGAAAGCATAGAATCAATTGAGCCAATTATGGATGAGCATATTCACGGGAGTTTATCGGATCCCATGAAAATTTAGACTGCTAATTTTGTTGAATCAAGTACGAAAATGGATTCGGATATTATTAATGATTTTCTACTTGACTCTACGCATATATTGGAAGACGATGAAAAGATACAAAATTTGGAAGAACTGGGAACACAAGAAGAAGAAAAACATGAGGAATCACCCAAATTGGAGTTAAAAGCTTTGTCTGAAGGGCTGAAATATGCATTTCTAGAAGATAAATTTTCTTCTATTCTTACAAGAAATCAAGAAGGTAAGTTGTTAAATATGTTGAAAGAACACAAACTAACAATTGGATGGGCTTTAAAGGACATAAAAGGCATTAATCCATTAATCTGCACACACCGAATACATTTAGAAGATAATAATAGGATATATCGTCAACTCCATAGAAAATTAAACCCTCAAATGAAAGAAGTGGTAAGCTAAACTTCTTGATGTATGCATTATCTACTCTATCTTTGATAGTAAGTGGGTATGTCATACACAAGTTGTACCCAAAAAGTCTGGAATTGCTGTTGTAAAAAATGATAATGGATAATTAATCCCAAATTGCATCCCATCTAGTTGGCTTATGTGAATTGATTATAGAAAACTAAATGACACAACTAGAAAAGATCATTTTCATTTACCATTTCTAGACCAAATTTTGGAAAGAGTAGCTGGACATCCATTCTATTGTTTTCTTGATGGTTACTCAGGTTATTATCATATTCAAATTAATTTAGAAGACCAGGAAAATACCACATTCACATGCCCATTTGGAACATTTGCATTTAGGAAAATGCCTTTTGGACTTTATAATGCACCTGCAATATTCCAACGATGCATGTTAAACATATTTAGTGACATAGTTGAACACTGTTTAGAGGTCTTTATGGATGATATAACGTTTTTTGGGAATTCATTTGATAATTGCTTGAATAATTTGGAAAATGTTTTGAAAAGATGTGATAAGAAAATCCTTGTGTTGAACTGGGAAAAATGATATTTCATGACTAATTCAGGAATTATTTTAGGTCACGTTGTGCCATCTAAAGGTATTGAGGTTGACAAGGTAAAAGCAGAAGTAATCTCTAAATTGTCATCACAAAAAATAGTCAGGGAAATCCGTTCTTTCTTAGGACATGCAGGATTTTATAGGACGTTCATTAAAAACTTTAGTACCATATCCAGACCCTTATGTAACCTCTTATTAAAAGATGCAACATTTGAATGGACAGAAGAATGTCAAAAATTATTCAAAAAAATTATCAGTCTTTTGACTTCTGCTCTTATTATGCAATCATTTGATTGGTCTTTGCCTTTTGAGCTAATGTATGATGCTAGTGATTATGTAGTTGGTGCAGTGCTAGTACAGAGAAGGGAAGGTAATCCACATGTAATATATTACGCAAGTAGAACTTTAAACAGTGCACAAATGAATTACACTACCACAGAAAAAGAACTACTTGCTGTAATATTTGTATTGGATAAATTTTGATCATATTTAATTGGTTCTTCAACCATTGTCTATTATGATAATGTTGTTGTTAGATATTTGATGTCTAAACAGGATGCAAAGCTAAGATTAATACGATGGATTTTATTGCTTCAAGGATTCAATCTCATAATCAAAGACAAGAAAGAGGCAGAGAACGTGGTTGCAGATTATTTATCGAGACTCATAAACGAGTCACTAATTGATACAACTCCCATCAATGACTCATTTCCCGATGATTTTTTATTCTCTGTAAACACAATGCCTTGGTATGCTATTGGGATGATCCATATTCTCTGTAAAAGATACCTCTAGACTGAAGCTAACAATACTAGATGAATTTTTTTTACCGAAGTCAAAAGATTCTATTAGGATGATCCATATCTGTTTAAGTGTTAAACTGATCATATATTCCGATGATGCATATCGGACATTGAGATAAGTGGTGTTATTTAGTTTTGTCATTCAGAAACACGTGGATGTCATTTTTCATCTAAGAAAACTGATGTAAAAATCTTGCAGTGTGGATTTTATTAGCCCACCATTTTTAAAGATACACACACTTTCTGAAAAACTTACGAAAACTGTCAAAAATTGGGATCCATTTCAAAAAGAAACATGATGCCTTTAAATCCCATCCTTGTCGTCGAAATATTTGATTGTTGATGGATAGATTTCATGGGCCCATTTCCACCATAATTTGGATTTTTATATATTTTAGTTACAGTCGATTATGTCTCAAAATGGGTCGAGGTGATTCCTTGTCGGAACAATGATCACACAACTGTGACCAAATTTTTAAAAGAAAACATTTTAAGTCGATTTGGAATCCCTCGAGCCATTATAAGTGATAGAGGTAAACACTTTTGTAACAAACCCTTTAAGTCCTTAATGAAAAAGTATGGAGTCACACACAAAGTTTCCACCTCCTATCACCCTCAGACGAATGGTCAAGTTGAACTAGCGAATAGGGAAATTAAACAAATTTTAGAAAAAATGGTTAACCCAAATCGCAAAGATTGGTCTCTTCGACTAACTGATGCACTTTGGGCATACCGAACAACTTTCAAAACGTCTTTGGGAATGTCACCCTATCATCTAGTTTATGGAAAACCTTGTCTTTTGCCTGTAGAACTTGAACATAAAGCATATTGGGCTATTAAAATATTTAATTCAAACCTTGAAAATATCAGTCACAAACGTAAATTGTAATTAAATGAACTTAAAGAGTTAATGAATGATTCATATGAGAATATGAAAATTCTTAAAGCTAAAATTAAGGTCTTTTATGATAGTCGAATTTCACGAAAAATTTGAAATTGGTCAAAAGGTTTTGCTTCATAATTCTCGTCTTCATTTATTTCCTGGAAAATTGAAATCCAAATGGAGTGGCCCATTCATTGTGAAACACATTTATCCATACGGGGATATTGACATTGAGAATATTAGGGATGATGATGTATTTAAAGTGAATGGACAACGTCCGAAACTATTTTTGGATTGTTCAAATTTTCAAGAGTTTTTTCTCTTTTCAAACCCAGTATACCGTGATTGATGTAGTTTATTTTCTTTTCTGTTTAATATTTTTTTTTTCTAATTTCCATTTTTCTTAGTTTTGCAACATTTTTTTGTCTTTTCTTTTTTTTCACACCCCGGTTAAGCAGCGGATAACGGTACTCCGTGACTCAAAGTCGATTATTTCAATCTCCTAAAATTACTGATACCCTACAACTAAAGATGGAAAGAATTCTTACAAAACTCCGCATATATTTTCATTCTCTTCCCCAAAATGCTTTGACAAAAATTTACCAAGCACACATAGAAAGAATGAGGCTTCTTATGATTCATGGTATTCCAAGTGATATTCATTGGGTAATTGAAGCAAAAGTTAGCTTGACAGGTGAGTCATTTGACTCTTTATTTTCTTACATGTCTGGTTTAGAGAAAAACACCTATGCTAAAAAATAAAGAGCTAAACAATTAGGTATTTGTTACAAATGTGCACGCTGCACGTGCAACACTCGTTGTCATTCTTTAGGAATGGTGTCTAATAATCGCGAAGATAAAATTCAATTCATTAGAGATGGCTTGAGTAAGGTGTCTTTAGATGATATATCATTGACTTTTGAGACGCATCCTAGTGGATATGTTCATCATGAGATTCACAAGTTACATACACAATTTCAAAAAGAAAGACATCAATACAGTCTTAGGAATCTAACTTTAAAAGACCGTGTTTGCCAATTTATAAGAAAATTGGATTGGAAGCCTATCCCCGACCCATAGAGAGTGTTCAAGCCGTTACTGGACGTAAAACCAGAGGAAGATGTGAGCCACAATCACAACTACCAGTACATATTGTTTTAATTTATTACTGTTTTGATTTACTTTACTTTTGTCAATAGTATCTAAATTTTTTGACTTTCACGATCTATTTTCCTGACAATTGTCATTTGCAAGTACTAATGAATTTATTACTCACCCCCTTTTCAGGATCTATAAATTCAGCTCGTCACTTCTCTCTCTTCAACACATCTAGCTAAGAGAGATAACACAAATGGTGACAATTTCAAGACTACGAGTCACTAATATATGTGTGTTTTGTGGAACTAGCTCCGAAACTAAACCAGGAAACATGCACTTAGTATATGGCGGTGGCAATCTTGGATTGATGAGGTGTATTTCAAAGGCTGTACAAGAAGGTGACAGTTAGGTTTTAGGGATCATTCCAAAATCCATATCAGAGGACAACATCATCAAAAAATCAAATGGAGAAGAATGTATTATCCCAGGTATGTCTGAAAGACTCACTGAAATGATCAATCATGTTGACGCTTTTATTGCTTTACCAGATGGGCTGGGAACGTTGGAAGAAATATTAACATTTGCGTCATTGGTAGGGGTGGCAAAACGAATCAACGAATTGAATTTGTATCGAATCCTAAACGAATCGAATCAAAATGTGATGGATTCGTATTTGATTCGTTTATTAAACGAATCCTAATATCAGGATTCGTATTCAATTCGTTTATTAAACAAATCGAATATGAATATTTGTTTAGTCATGATATTATTCAATAACATAATTTACAATAATTTATTTACATTAATTCTTCACAAATATATACATATGAAATATGTAATTAATATATTTACTAAAAATATCTCATCCAATATCGATAATATTATTTTTGTATGATAATTAGTCATGATTTCTCGAATATTAATTGAAGAATAACAATAAATTTAACAAAAAATAATAAAACAAATCATAAATGAATAAACGAATTAATGAGCTTAAAACGAATTGAATCGAATTGACCCATTTATTAAACGAATCTATTTTTCAAACCATATTCATTTTAAAGCGAATCGAATTGAACGAATAAACGAATCCTAACCCAAATTACACCCTTAGTCATGGGAAAACTTGAATATTCACCAAAAACCCATTGGGCTGTTTAATGTTAATGGAATTTCTCGATTTTCTTGTTGTATTTCTTGAAGATGCCAAAAGAAATGGGTTTATTTCAAAACCAATAATAGATATCTTCTTAACTGCAAGAAAAGTTGATGATTTAATTGACCAACTCTTAATTTATGAACCAAAAATCGATCATATTCTTTCCAAATTGAATTGGTTCGGTAACGATCGTGGCAAAAAAAGCAGAGTAAACTTGGATCTTAATCTATAATCTTTAGTCGTAGCTGTAATTGTCAATTCCATACTAAACATGTGATATCTTCTAAACTCTACTTCTCTTTCCTTTAAACATTAGGGACAATGTCTCATTTTGGTTGGGGGAGGGCATAGTTTACTAGATAATTTTCATGTTTGTTGATGTTTTTATTTTATTCAAAAAAAATTGTTTTTACTTTGTTGTTATTCTGTATGTAAAAATATATACACATATATATACACACAAACTAACAACAAATTGTTGACTAACCATGTGGAATTGCTGTTCAGAAGTGGCTGTGTAAGGAGTTTTTGCTTCTGAGACGAATCTAAAAATAATTCGTAACAAGTTATTTTTGTTCCTTTCTTTTTGAATTATTTAAATTTGTGAATTCTCCATAAACATTGATTAAATTTGATCTTCATATAATCATCTGACAGATATTATCAACAATATGGTAACATATGATATTGGTGGTAAGTGAAAATTCTGTAAAATTCAGTTATCTAGTTTTTTTAGAGGTAACACCTTCAGGCAATGAATTATTTTTTTAAAAAAAAAAAAAACTAATCATGCTTTTATTTAGTAATCAGACATCTTGCCTCAGTAAGCAATGATTGTTCATGTAAAATGGTAGAGCTTGATTTAGTTTAATAAATAATAATAAAGCTTTTACTTAGTAACTAGACATCTTGCCTCGGTAAGCAATGATTGTTCGCGTAAAACGGTAATGCTAAATAAGTTCATTTTTGTAGCCACTTTAACTCGAGCAATTAAGTCCGCATGAGTATTTTAACACTTATTGCCCTAAGGCCAACTGGTCTGGGAGTTACTGGCCCAAAGCTCTTTACAAGGGGTAAAAAGAAAGCTTAAAGGAATCAAACATTTTTTTATATATCTGAGATCCGAGGAATTAAGTTCGTAGGGGTTTCTTAACATCTAGTGCCTTAAAATCAACTAGTTTGGGAGTCACTGGCCTAAAGCTCGATACAAGGATTGAAGATGTATTTGTAAATAAACTTTCATTTCCAAAAGGTGCAAACTCTAATGTAATTTTAGGACAAAAATATTACTCTCTTTTCAACAAATACCTAAGAATATTATGGGTACAATCAATTGATTAATACCTTGTTTTATGAGTGTATGGAAGAATGGTAAAAAGAATATGAGAATTTATTTATTTGATCAATTAGAAAGAAATAAAATAATTGTTAACTTCGATAAGAATTTTTCTTTTTAGTTTTCGCTTGAATTACTAGGGACTAGTAATAAGCTGGTTGAGGGTGTGATGAACACTAAAAAGTGCATATTTATTATACGAAAAATCAATCATTTAACACTCATAGTTTCAATAATCCCCTTAATTTGGCACATCTGTGAAATCATATTTTACATTATGTTTTGTATATTTTTATTTTATATTTTTGTTATTTGGTAAGTAAAATATTGCTATGAAGCTAGACAGGAAAGAAAAAACCAGACTTGGAAAATGACAAAAATGAAAAATCAACAGGCGCGTCGCGACACACAGAAATTTAGCGTCGCGACGTCCTCATCTTCCAACACGTGTCTACAGCTAGCATCTGTATCACGACGCGCACAACCTCAGCGTCGCGACGCATGGATGAAATTTTACCTATAAATTGAAGCTTTCGGCAAAAGAAATTTTCATACTTTTTTTTCCGAATTCTCTATAGATTTTTGGGAAGAGAGTGTTTTTTATGTTTATTTATTTAAGCTTTCTGTAATGTCTTTTTCTTTCAGTAATAAAATTACGAGTATTTTTAATTACAAAATGAGTAGCTAATTTCCTTTTACTGGGGTAAAGGGTGAAGCTTTTATAATGAAAACTTAGATCAATCTCGCTTATATTATAATAAATAAATTGAAATCTAAAGAATAAAAATTAATTTAAGTCTGGATTAGTTATTGACATATCTTGCTACCGCCTATATATCTGGTTTTATATGGTTACCGTTTGTATGGCTGAATTTACATGTTTTGGTATAACTAAGTACCTAAATGGACTTGTTATCGACAGAAATGAACACCACCTATATGGATGGTTTTATATATTTTGGCATAATAACTTCTTGAGAGAAATTAATTGGGTAAAAATGAAAATTTATATATTATAATAAAGCGAGATTTCTAGATTTGAAATATTAAAAGTGGATCCTCTAACTCCTGTATTTTATTTTATTATTGATTTTTATCCTAAAAGTTTCCAAAAACTTCAACAAATCAAACCCTTTTCTTTTCGCTCTACTTAACATTCTATTTTACCCCAGACTTACCAGGTTATTTTTTTACTTCGACACTCTTAAATTTGGGAGTAAAGAATCATTTTTTAGCGTGTCACATGGCATAATATTATCTCCTGGCACACGGAACAACGTGAGAGCGGTTGAATTACAGGTTATCACGTGGGCATAACATGTAACAGTAGTAGAGAGGTAGAGTTGCAAGCTGGCAGAACATGTAATAGTCAGCAATAATGACAATAGGACACGGCTGACTTCGTGAGTTGGTGTAACAGTAAATTGATTCGAGTAGTAAAAGATTTAGGAGCCCTTTTGAAGGGAACGTGTAATAGTGGGAAACAATGACAAGAAGACGTGGCTAACATCATGAGTTGGAGTAATGGTAAATTTATGGGTGTAACAGAAGATTCATGGGCCTATATAAGTCGAAGATTCAATTTCAGGGGGGTTCATTTGATCTCGTTTATTAGTATTTTTCATATTTTCACAACTTGTAAAATAGATCAAAAACGTTTAGTGAGAGAGAGACATAAAGTAGGTCGGTTTGACACGAGCTAGTAATAAAGTTTCATTTCTTTGCTCTCATGGATGTAAGTTAGAGCAACTTTCCACTGAACAACGTTAATCCTTTGTCTTTCTCTGTGATTTCTTAATTATTTGCCAAGTTTGCCTTTGGTTTCCCACTTAACCAAACAAATTTATTACTTGGGGAAGGTTTGTTTAAGGAGTAAGTTTCCTAAATTACCCATGGAACGAACAACTATCGTCAACAGTTGGTGCCGTTTGTGGGGAACAGTATAAACAGCAACAAACATGCTAAGACGATGCCAGAAGATGGAAACCACAAAACTTCAGTGGCTTCGACAATGGAGTGGATGAAAAAGATGGAAAAAAGCCTACGATTTGAAAGGGAAGATGCTTGAAAAGAGAGGGAAACAACTCATGCCTTTATGAAGGTTATGATGAAGAAGATTTAGAAGTTAGAGAAGAATGCTGGAGAATGAGCGGAGGTAGGTCCTAGAAAAATGATAGAGGAAATAGAAAAATGAAAAAGGATTGCAGGAGCGAATGAATATCATGGAAATGAGAAGAAGAATGCCCGGAGGGTGAGATATATAGTTGTTGTTGGAGTCGGTGCTTGGAGCGTCAATCCGAATAATGTATAATATATTATATTTTATTGTTTATTAATAAAATAACTACATTTTAATTTCAAACCTTATAAATGATAATATCATTATGCATATTATATGGATATATATGATGAGAATGACATCGACATTAGAATAGTCATATAGTAATACTGGACACTAGGTGGTCCGACATTGAGATAGTAATACTATTATAAACTATTATTAAAGTAAATATTCCTAGTCGTTGGTTTTTGAATACGGTCAAATTCTTATAACTGGGAAGACAAACACATGTCATTTATTAGAATTGGAGTTCCGATGGTTTAACCCGATATACCATGAGCATCGAAAGCTTGTATAGATATGTGAGTATTCATTGGAGCAAATACTAAATGACTCACATGTGATTCCTAATAGTTGGAAGTACACACCACCGTCAATAGGAATCTTCTGGAGTCGAGTAGCATATGTGATCCTTTGACTATAGGATATCAATTGTTTTGTATGAGATCCTCCACACTTTGATGGCATATATGTCAGAAACCTTTCATGGTTTGGCCTCTAGATATTCGTTGGGTTTGGACCGATGTACTCATTAGTCAAGTGCGTATCAAGATAAAATCCGTCATCCCGTTTGTGTACCATAAGGGGTTTAGGTATCCATGTCAGTAAGTCACGATTCTTAAAACTTTGGCGCTAAGTCACAATTCTTAAAACTTTGGTGCCAAAGCCGATCACCTAGGGTGGATCGCTTTTATCATAAATGGTTTCTGATTAAGTTGTAAAGAACTGTGGACGTGTCGACAAGAGATGTGCGCCTTGGAATTTTGATGGTGTATTCTATGTTTTCTAAGCACAACTCGTATACCCTATGACAGAGGGATTATTAAACATATGTGATGACATCGACTTGTTAGTTTAGAAAGGTAGTTCATGTTCTTCACGAATTTGAAGGTGGCCGAATTGCGTACATATTGGCTAGGCTTATATGACGAACATGTCTGAACTTAGAGAGTCTCAATATGAAGTGTACTCGTTGAGCACTTGGGTAGCCGATTAATTTTAATAAAAGATAATATTCGATATTATAATTATCAACTAAGATAATCAATTTTTATTCAATAACATTGATTATTTACTTTGACCTAATTGGATTAATTCAAAATTACACAAGAGTTTTATCGTAATTTCATAAATATCTCTACCATTTGAGGATATTTTGGTAACTACAAATATGTAATTATAGGTATTTTTGGCTTGATTTAATTGGATTAAATCAAAGTGGCAAACATTGAACTAATCCATTTGCTAATCTTTGTCTTGATTTAATTGGATTAAATCAAAGTGGTAGACAAAGGTGATTAGTCACACCTAATTATTCATATTTGGATAAATTAGATTAAGCTCACCTAAAAGTTGATTAAAAATTTTATTAATTAAAAATTGCCTAAGTTTTACAATAAATAGCAAGCTTGAGGAAGGTTTTAATTAAGCAAAATGAGATTGAGATCGCTAAACGTTTGAAAGAAAAATGAGATTGAGATTGTTAAACATGTGAAAGCAAAATACAAGTAATTATTGGAGAAATCAGCCTAAGTTAGAGAAGTGTTTAGAGATTCTTTGGAAGATCTTTACAACATTTCATCTAGGAGAAATCAAGATTGGATCTTGAAGTGAATCTTGTTTGAGTGGAATTAAGATTGGATCTTGGAGTGAAGTTCGCTAAACCTTGGAATTTCTCTAATAATTTCAACAAGGATAAGGAGATTGGATATTTGTATCAAGCTTACTAGGTAATATTTTATCTTCACCTAAGCAATGTTTTTCATTAGTGAGTTTTCATTAGTGAGACATATAGTGATGAATTATGTATTGGATGCATAATTACATAGCTTAAAGTCGAAATTAGGCTAATGAATTGTGTTAAGATACTTTGGAAGTATAAACACAATATGCTTATAATTGGGTCAAAGATGTTCATGTTGGACACAGAACAATTGATAAGAGTTTGGAGCTCTAGATTAAATCTTAAAGTTATAGCTACCATTCTAGATCACTTGACCATATTTGGGTGAACTAGAATTATTCATGAGACATTTCATAGTGGGATTCTAAATTGGCTACTCGTCTATGCTACTCGAGGACCTAGAGTAATAGCCTATTACTATTACGTTTGGGAAAAGTTTGGAGGTAGCTCTTTTGGTCAGTCCCAACGTGCTCAAAGGAATCCTATCGAAATGGATCTGGCCAATGACTGGTCAAGCTTTCCCGTGTGCCATGCTAATGTGCAATCTTCCCCGACGGAACTAACCATGTCTCAACTCAATGAAACAAGAGTGTAATGCCTTGCTTCTTTTCTATTAGTAACCCTAGGCAGAAGTTAAATTCTTCCATTCATGAATCAAATAAGACTTAAGTGAATGGGCCCGCTGGTGAAGAGAATTCATTTGCTGTTTAGGAGTCAAGAGGTCGCTGCGAGCTTCCATCGGTGCTGGAGGAACAGAAAGACCTGGTTTTGGTTCACTCGTTCTTCCCCTCACAGGTTCCAAAGATAGATAGTAAGAGGAATGGGATCACCATGTCATTCCTAAGCAGCATGCTGAATAAGCGAGAGATAACTGGCTTGGGCCAGGTAAGTTAAAGTGGTGGGTAAAAAAACCAACTCGTTAAATTGACCTATGTAACCATTGAAGAACTGGAAACCCCACATTGAAAAGGCAGGATTGCTATTACTTGCTGCTTATGATCACCAAGCTGACTGAATGTCGTACCCTTTGCTACTTAGATTTTCCTGCAAGTTTGATTTCTTCTTACTTAGTAGAATGGCAAGAGAAGCTTCCCTTACTGCTGAAGGCTCGGGGTTCCATTTTGAATGCTCGGATCTTGGGGACCAACGATCAAACCTTAACTTTGTTGGACAATTATGACCCATAGCATCACTATTTGTACAGATCATGGTGTTGTTGTACAAATTAACTATGTGACAAAGGAGATTGCACTCTTATCATTTGTGATTAGATCACCTAGATGTATAAATGATAGGAGGTCCCTATGATTTATTCCTGGACGGAGAATGATATGAGACAGTATCAGTCCACAAAGGATTAATCATTAAATATCCCTATTCAGAGTATTATCGAGATTGGACATCGATAAATACGTAAAAGATTAGTATTACACTTGTGCGCGTTGTGAGGGCACAACGACATAGTTCTCACATATTTGGGTATATGATACTCATGCAAGTGTAATAGGAGGTTGTGTTTTACCGATGGTATGGGAAAGACCTTCGCTCTGGATAGACCCCCTCGGAATTCCATTGGTAGTATGACTATGTGTCTATGGAAGTCCGAAATCAGGGTAGGTGTATTTGGTCTTAACCTGAGACTTGCACCGCTAATACTTACGACAATCAATATACTTTGGTTGCGGTCGTCCAGGGCTTTAACAGGTTCTGTGTACGCCAATGTTTGGTATAATGAGAATCGTAGTGTGTTGGGTGTGATGTCAAGATGGATGTGTAACTCCAGTCATATGGAGATGATGGTCACGTAGGATACGAGTGTGATGTTTTTTGTATGGGGCAGACACAATTCCAGCCACAGGCCTAGCACGTGATCATTCGATACTGGACAGAAATACACAATACTACGTATAATACGCCTGATATAGATCCTTTAATCCTGTAAGGATATTTCCGGAGAATTGGGTAGGCATGACGCTTTGCTAGAGGCCAACATTGTCTTATAAATCAGTATAAACATAGTACGAGGTACTTACGTGTTCGGATAGTCCGACGACCGAATTTATTGCCAACATATACGGGGATCTCATGGGTCGCTTCCCAAAGATTCACCGATGATGTATGACTCGCACTCTAAATTAATCTGGGATTAATTAGATGAGAGAGAAAATTAATCTGGGATTAATAGCGGAGATATTTTATCTGGAATAAAATATCAATTAAAGAGAGATAACGATTAATTTGGAATTAATCGATAAATTAATATATTTCATATATTAAACGAAATTGGATTTCGACACGGAATTAAAATTAGATTTTAATTCAGGCGAACGAATTAATTTAGAATTAATTCGTTAGCGACGTGAATAGTGATTTTGCTAGGCGTAATCATTTAATTACGACGCAACGAAAAATTCATTAATTTGGAATTAGCGAACCCGAACCCGAGATTATTTGCGAGCGCATTCGCATTTCGAATTCGAATGCGGCACGCAAGTCAAATCAAGCATCAACTCGCTAGTCACATCAAAGCGTCAAATCACATGTCACTTTGATTGATGTGACAATTGATTGATAGATTGATGTGAGTTTATTTGAGTTGATGGATGTTGATAGCTAGCATTTAATGCTATTTTGGAGCCAAAATTTGGTATATGTTTTTGGAAATCATTTACCAAAACACAACACACATTTTACATCTCTCTCTCCTCTCTTTTTTCTTCATCTACATGCCCAAGGGGCTGTTCTTCACTGGTATTTTCTGCTAAGAAACCGAATAGTGAAATGGAAGCGAGAGTTACGATTTTGTGGCAAAATCGGGAGTGCTAGCACACTACGAAGTCATGCAAAGGTGATAGGGAAGTATACCCTTGAGCCGGGAACCATTCGACAAAGCTTGGAGCTTGAGGAAAGACCAAAATGGAGGCCAAACCAGTGAGCACTCACAGCTCACTGCCGAATGTAGTGAAGAAGAAAAGAAAAAATTTTGATGCCTCCGCGTCGCTCAACCGATCGATGTGAGTATTCCGCAACTTCTTCAATTTTTATTCGCATATATTTCATGCTTATTATTGATCTTGGGACCTTAATAGAAACCAACAATGGCATCTAAAGCAAGGTTTGAGCACGAAATATTTAGGGCTTAAAATTTGGGTAAAATCATTTTGAGCATGATTTTGTGAAATTGGATGAATGAATATTATTAAATGTGTTTGAATTGAAGTTTGATTTGATCAATTTCAAGAAAATTGATTTGAAACAATTTTCCCCAATTTTGGAAGTGTTGGCCGAATGTTGCCCTATATGATGTCTTGGTGATTTTGATTTTTTGATTCATTGGATGAGTTAGAATCAATTAAGATGTTGATTTAATGTTGATTGTGGGATTAATTGGATTGAAACCAAATCGGATATAAATCCCCTCCTTGGCCGAGACTTTGGAAGTATGTATTGGGTTTGATTTTAATCAAAATATGTTGGACATGTGATGATGAAAATGAGCATGATTAATTGTGTAAATTAATGTTTTAGAAATGTTAATTTGGGTGGTTAATTGTGTAATGCACTTTAGATAATTTAATTGGGAAATTTGGAATTTTTGGAATTAAATTATTTGGGCCTTAAAATTGGATTTGGGCTTTAATGTTGTAAATGGGCTTGTTGGGCTTTGTTGTACAAAGTTGGGTTTAGGCAAAATTGGTTGGATCCAATTAGGCCCAAAACTGCTTCCATAAAGCCCAAATGCGACTTATTGGACCTTTAAAGTTTAATTGGGCATAATGGGACAAAATTGATTTATGGGCTTATGGGGTAACTCTCTGATTGGATTTTGGTTATTCAGTTTGATCCTAGTTGACCAAAAGTCCACGCCTTAAGAAATTAATTAAAAGCCCATTGGACTTTAATTAAATTGACGTTGGACGTTAAACGGGTTTTAAGACCCGTAACGATTAAATTTGGAATTTAAGTCGTAAAAGGTTTATTAATAAAGTGTAATATTTAATTTGGAATTAAATAGCGAATTAGAATTGAATGCATATTAAATTGGATTTACTGATGTCTTTTAATTTAATTCGTGAATTTGTACTTTGAGTACTTATTCGCAAAACGAGTTTGACTCGAGCAAAATCAAATCGTTGTTTGAACATTGGATGATCACTAATTATCAGATTAATTAATTTGATTAGATTGATTGATAACATGCTTGTGTGAATACATGGTTGCGATGCATGAATAATGTATATCAGATGGATATTAGATGTGTGGGGTAATTTTGGAAATTGTAATAAATTTGATTTATTAATTGGACCTGCGTGTCCAACCTTTTTACCTCTCTATTCTTTGTATTCTCTTCTCACTTATTCCCCTCAATGTAAATGAGGTTTCTTTACAAATGTAGTGTAACGGGTAGAAGTAATACATGTGCTAGCTGGAGAGAGAAAGTGAGAGATTTGATCTAGGATCAATGTGTAAAATATCCATCCGCATATCATTATTACTTTATTATACGCACTTTATTATGTGTTTATAATGCATGTTTAAGGGTGTGTTGGAAAAAATGACCCATAGCGTCACTATTTGCACAGATCATTGTGTTGCTGTAGCAAATTAACTATGTGACAAGGAAATTGCACTCTCATCATTTGCGATTAGATCACCATAGATATATAAATGAAGAGAGGTCCCAATGATTAGTTCCTGGACTGAGAATGATATGAGACAGTATCAGTCCCCGAAGGATTAATCATTAAATATCCCTAGCCGGAGTATTATCGAGACTGGACATCGATAATGCGGAATATGCTAGTATTGCACTTGTGTGCGTTGTGAGGGCCCAACGGCATAGTTCTCATATATATAAGTATTGGATACTTATGCAAGTGCGATAGAAGGTCGTGTTTCACCGATGGTACGGGAAACAGCTTCGCTCTGGATAGACCCTTCGGAATCCCATCGGTATTATGACTATGTGTCTATGGGAGGCCGAAATCAAGGTAGGTGTGTATAGTCTTAACCTGAGACTTACATCACTAATACTTACGTTATCGATAGACTTTGGTCTTGGTGGTACAGGGCTTTAACCGGTTCTGCGTACACCACTTCTGGGTTTATCAGAGAGTCGTAGTGTATTGGATGTGATGTCAAGACAGAAGTATCACTTCAGTCATATTGGAGATGATGTCACGCATGATACGGTACTAGTGCTCTTGAGTGTTGCGCAACCAATCGGGATATTGTGACCAGGTCATGAATATCCGATTATAGAGACTATATTACCAGACAACCGATATGTGCTTCGGACGGGCTAGACACTTATCCAGCCCCAGCCCTAGCACGTGACTATCCGATACTGAGCCGATACACACAATACAATCGTATACTACGCTTGATACAGATCTTAAATATTCTTAAATGGATATGTCCGGAGAATTGGGTAGACGTGGTGCTTTGCTAGGAGTCGACCTTGTCTCGTAAATCGGTAAAACGTAGTACTTGCTACGTACGTGATTCGGATACTCCGACGACCGTATTTACTGCCAACTTATCCGGGGATCTCATGGGTCGCTTCCCGATAATCCACCGATGACGCACAACTCACACTCTTAAATAATCTGGGATTATATAGAAGAGAGAGAAAATTAATCTAGGATTAATTACGGAGATATTTTATCTAGGATAAAATATCGTCTAGAGAGAGATAACGATTAATTTGGAATTAATCGGTAAATTAATATATTCGATATATTCAACGAAATTAGATTTCGACGCGGAATTAAAATTACATTTTAATTCGGGCGAGCGAATTAATTTAGAATTAATTCGTTAGAGACGTGAATAGTGAATTCGCTAGGCGTAATCATTTAATTACGACGCGACGGAAAAATCGTTAATTTGGAATTAACGAACCCGAGCCCGAGTGTGATTACGAGCGCATTCGTATTTTGAATTCGAGTGCGGCGACGCAAGTCACATCAAGCGTCAAATCATTCGTCACATCAAGCGTCAAATCAAAAGTCACTTTGAGTGATTGATTGATTGATTGATTTGATTGATGGATTGAGTGAAAGACACACATCAAATCACTTTATTAAAGTGACATTTGAATAGTGATGTGAGTTGTTGGAATAATGTTTGGAGGGAAAAAGCTTTTACTTTTGGTTTTAATTAATCAATTGTAATTGTTTTAATATATTTTTAATTGAAAATATATAAAGGCATTTTGGAAAATGCTTTAACCAACACATTACACAACTTTCATATCTCTTCTCTCTCTCATTTTCTTGTTCACGCCAAAACCCATTTTTCTTCACTGGTTTTGAACCAGAAATGGCGTGACATATAGGGGAAGCAAGAGTGGTTTTCATGGTGAGAAATCAAGTGCTAGCATACTTACGAGTCTTGCGAAGGTGGTAGGGAGGTTCACCCATGAGCCGGGATCCGTTCGACGAAGCTTGGAGCTCCGTTTCTCAACTCAAATTTCTGTTTTTGAAGGCAGTGGACTGCATCATTGGGCGTGAATAACAATGGGTTTTTGCCTTGATTCGCCTTCAAATCGACTCAACCGATCGATGTGAGTATTCCGCTACCTCCGTTGATGTATTCACGCATTGTTTTCATTGCTTATTTGATCTTGGGACCTAGATAATAACCAACAAATGGCATCAAGAGCCTAGGTTCAAGCATGAAAAATGTAGGGCTTAAAATTGGGTAAATATTTGTTGAGCATGATTTGAATGAATTGATTGTTTAAGTATGCTTATAACATGTCTAATTGCATTTTGGTTGGACCAATTTGTTGAAAATGATTTGGAATAATTTTCCCCAATTTTGTCACTTGGCCGAATGTGTTGGTGATTTTGAATCTTTGGAATTTTTTGGTTTTGATTCATTGGATGAGTTAGAATCATGTAGGATGATGTTAATTTGAAGTCAATTAGATTGAATTTTGAATTGAACATAAATCCCCAAAAATCTCATGTTGGCCGAATTGGTGTATGCCCTTGAATGTCTTGGTATTTTGATTTTATGGACATTGGATGTGTATGAAATCATTCGGGAAGTTAATTCGATGTCGATTGTGGAATTAATTGGATTGAATTCAAATCGGACAAAATTACCTTCCTTGGCCGAGAGCATTAAAAGCATGTAATGGGTTTGATTTTTCAATTTGTGTGTTGGACATATGATAATGAATTGAGTATGATTAATTGGACTAATTTGATGTTTTGGAAATGTTGATTTAGGTGATTAATCATATTATACACTTTAGGTAATTAAATTGATAAATTGGATTTATGTAATTTAATTATTGAGGCCTTAAATTGGATTTGGGCTATTAAAGTTGTTATTGGGCTTATTGGGCTTGTTGTACAAAGTTGGGTTTAGGCCAAATGGATTGGATCCAATTGGGCCCAAAACCTTAACCATAAAGCCCAAATGCGACTTAATGAACCTTTAAAGTTCAATTGGGCCTAATGGGCCAAGATTGATTTATGGGCTTATGGGGTAAATCCCGGATTGGACTTTGGTTATCGGTTTGACCCGAGTTGACCAAAAGTCCACGCCTAAGAAATCAATTAAAAGCCCATTGGACTTTAATTGAATTGACGTTGGACGTTAATCGGTCTTTGAGACGCGTTACGATTAATTTGGAATTTAAATCGTAAAACGTTTATTAAATAAAAGTGTAATATTATTTAATTGGAATTGAATAGTGAATTAGTATTAATACATGTTAAATTAGATTTAATGATGTAGTTTAATTTAATTCATGAATTCGTACTTTAGTACTTATTTGCAAAACGAGTTTGACTCGAACAAAATCAAATCGTTGTTTGAACATTGGATGATCACTTAATTATCAGATTAATTAATTTGATTAGATTGATTGATAGCATGCTTATGTGTGTGAATACGTGGTTGTGTTGAATGAATAATGTATATCGGATGGATATAGAGATGGTGGGCAATTTTAGAAATTGTTGTAATAAATTCGATTTATTAAATTGGACCTGCGTGTCCAGACTTATCACCTTCATTCTCTTTGTATTCTCTTCTCACCTATTACCCTCTATGTATATGAGGTTTCTTTAGAAGTGTAGTGTAACGGGTAGAAGTATACAAGTGCTAGCTTGAGTGAGAAAGGGAGAGATTTGATCTAGGATCAATGTGTTAAGTATCCATCCGCATATCATTATTATTTATTTTCATACTCGCTTATTTATGTATTTAGAATGCATGTTTAAGGGTGTATGATGATGAGACCTTAACAAAGATAATTAAATTGGTAGCCAATTTGCACGCGAAAAACCCTCGTTATATATCAAGCGTTTATTTTCCTTCCATTGAGTGATTCTTACTCAAGATCCGAGATTGGCAGGGGTTGTTGGCCAAAGTCAAGCCCTTGTCCGTCAAAGATGTGTTTTAATCACGAGGGTTTGTTCCATATCGGTGTCGTGTCCAAGTTGTGGTTTGTTGGCCAAAGTCAAGACCACTTCTTGTCCATTGACATTGATTACGAAGCTTCCATGTCAATGGGTCCGCGCTTGACTGGGATCACTAGGTTTGTTGTGACTTGGATGTCCACCTACTGGATCTAGGAGTTGGATGAGATCCAATTGATCTTCGAGATCTACCTAGTTAATTATCATACAATTTGTTGGCCAAAGTCAAGATTGTGTGATATTTAACGGGATCCTAGCCCACTAGGAAACACGGTTTCCCGAGTACTCTCGACAGAGGGTTAGAGGCTCGACGAAAAATAGTGGGAGGCAAGTATTGAATTTTCAACAATTCGTTCGAATACTCGCTAAACGCGCTCATCTATTTTACTCGTCCATATTAAATCAAAAGTATTAGTTGGACTAATATTTTATGTTGTTTTAAAAATATATATAGTTGGACTATATACAAACTCATTCAATTATAGTTGATTTATAATTGGATTATAGTAATCAATATAATTGAATTAAATGATAGTTGATTTTACTAATTAGATTATAGTAATCATATTAAAATTATAGTTGATTAATAATTGGATTATTGTAATCATTATAATGAATAGTACCTTATTAAATTGATTAAATAGTAGGACTATTGAAATCAAGAAAGAATTGAGAAGTTGAATATTTAAAATATATAATCCTTGGATTAAATGTTTTAAATGATTTAATTTTCATTGGAATAAATAATAGGTTACTTTATTTGATAAAATAACTTATTATACCTAAGCCCATAATTAAGCAAATAAGTAGAGCATAAAATCTTTGGAAGATTTATGTGATGCTGACTTTAGTGCTTAATTAATATACTTATCATAAAATCTATCTTTAGATTTAAAAGTATTAATTGCAATTAATAATTCTTAGAGAATTGATTGACTATTCTAGAGGTGAAAAGTCAAAGTTTGCAATTGGGCGTGTTGCAGCACAAGGTGCACATCATTTCGATATTCTAAAACCCAAGGCTTGGCCAAAGGTTTGTGAAATATTGAAAAGATAATTGACATATCCCAAAGTGACTACCATTTGGATATGGAAGACACGAAGAATTAAAGAAGGGCGAGGCTCTGACTTTAAAATATTTGTCAAAGTTATGTTCACTACTAGTGTTGAAATTGGATTTTAAATACTTAGTGTGGTACATAAAATATATGTATTGATGTTCAGAATCCGCTATGAGCAGGATACTGACTTCAAGCCGAGATTTCTCTGAAAATCGGAAACGGGAAACGGGAAGAAAGTCGCTGTTTCGACCGTAGATACCTAAGTTTAGGAACTACCCTTTGGGTATGTACTTAAATTAGGAACTGTTATAATGTAACTAGTTTGACTAGAGACATTATCTCTATATCAGTGTTTAATCCGTTACGGATAAACCTTTATATTATAGAACACTAAGTGTTTTATTATATAAAGATGATACTGAGATAAATACATTAGATGTAAATAACAGAATTTATATTTTGAATATAAATAAAATCTCAAACATATAAAAATAACAAATAAATTGCTCAAATTGATTTGATCAATAGAGACTTATTTGTGGCATTGTTGTCTAGGACACAATTAAACGAGACTCGTATATCCACACTTTTGAAGAGTGGATACTAGGACTGATTTGACTATTCAAATAAGGTATGCGAATCTAGTTTATTAGGTAAAGTACCTAAAATACTATTTACTTGGTAATAGTATAAGGGCCACCGATCTGTTAGCCCTATTCATTGTGAAGTTAGTGGGCCCATATCTAGCTAGACTAGATGTGAACATGAATATTTCGTGACCTTGACGGATGTAGCATCACATTATGGTTATGTGTTGCTTTTGAAGAACACAGATCGGAAACTTTAGAGTTTCGACACGAAATAGAAAAACAGATCGGGTATAGTATTATTCTGCCACGGTAAGACCGTAATGGAAAATACTTAAGCAGTAAGTTTCATACGTACATGAAGAGTACGGTATTCTTTCATGAGGACTCCTCCCGAGACACGTCAGTTAGACGGTGTGTCCGAACTAAAAACCGAATTTTGTTGGACATGATAAGGTTTATCACGAGTCGCTCTGAGCTACTATTTCCTTCTGAATGATATGTATTAACAGTGCAAAACTTTTTAGAATAAGGTTCCATATAAATCTGTTTGACAGATATCATATAGAATATGAACAGGAAAGAAACGGGGTTTCTCATTCCTAGTAATTGGGTATGCCAGGCATAACGTTTGGATGATACCAAACTAAAAGACCCAAATTGGATAAGTGCCAATATAGGTTATCCTAAGGGAAACCTTAAGTATAGTACTTGTAAATCTCACATGAGAACAATGTGATTGTTGCTCACCATGCAGTTTTTCCTGAGAGGAATACCGATATGCAGGTGGTCAGTGGGAGAAGTGATACTCGATGAAAATCGGAGTAATACTGTTCAAGGCACGAAGTCCTTAATGGAACACAAATAGTTCATCTATGATGAATCTATACCATTAATCTTCAAATACACAAGAACTTCGTAGATCGGATAGAGTCAGAAAACAACCTAGGGTATGGGTTTCTGATCTAACCTCATAAAGATGTCAATCTTATGAAGGTATATCCACCAACTACGTTTTGAGGTGATACGAGGTATCGACTCTCTATTATGGCAAAGTGCCATGAGTCCGAAATGGATTCCATGTATAACAACTATTTTGGATACTAGTTGTTGTACCACAAGGCATTGTGCCTATTGGTACATTAAACGTCTTCAAGGAAGACATACATGGAAGGCAACATACCAACGTACAAAAGCTGGGCTTTTGACGGAAAGGTATCGTTATCAACATTGTGTTAATAACGGTTCAACCTTTTACATGTTGCCATGGTAAATCCATTTTGAAGATGCTTGTTGATAACTGCATATTTCATTTATGAAATGTGTCAGTTGTAGATCAAAATCGCTTTCCTGAAAAGGAAACCTTTTGAGGATGTTTACAACATCCTGACGATTTTGTATAACCGACAAACAAGGTTTGCGGGTTATTCGATCCATGTTTGGATTGAAGCAAACATAAGGTTCTTGGAACTGACGTTTTGAAATAATCATAATGGTTTATGATTTGACTCAAAACGAAATAATTCTTGTGTATATAAGGAGGTTAGTGGGAGGGCACTGACAATGAAATTCCCATAAAGCAATTGTTGAAAGCTTGGCTTTCATAGAAATTCTCCGTAGAATTCTGGGGAGTAACATCCTTTATTCAAGGAATAAAGATCTACTGGGATAGATTTGGAGTTGTTAACACTCTCTGGGAAATTGTACATTTAAAATGTACTTGATGGGGTGTCTCATACGCTTCGAACATATGGAGTCACGATCAGGTCAATCCAAGTGATAGTCACTGGATTGAACATTAAGAACATCTGTTAGTATCTGAGAGAACTAAAGATGTTGTCTTAAACTATGGAGAAGGAGAACTTGAAGTGACTGGGATCACTGCTGCAAGTTTCCAAACAATTAAATACTACGGTACTATAAAGTTTGAACACTGGGACAGTGAGTTGGAAATCTTCCTAGCAAGATAACTGTTGCCGAATAAACAACAAATGCGGATTATTGCTGCAACTGAGGCAGCAATAGAAGCCATTTGGATCGAAAATAAATCTAATTAGATTAGATATAGTTCTGTTAGCAGCTGAGCTAGGCGTCAGCACATGCTAAGGAATTAAAGGTCTCATCGACGATCCAGATATATACTTCTATATCATCTGATTCGTTCGGATCACACATCGTGGCGATGTGATGATCGTGTAAATCGCGTCAGACGATAATCAAGCAAATCCGCTGACGAAAATATTTCCTCAGCAATTTGAGCGAACCGTACATAGTTCGGGTGTAGGACACTTGAGTGACTGGCTATGTGCCAAGTGGGAGATTGTTGGACAAAATGACCCATATAGTCACTATTTGCACATATCATTGTGTTGTTGTAGCAAATTAACTATGTGACAAGGAAATTGCACTCTCATCATTGTGATTAGATCACCATAGATATATAAATGAAGAGAGGTCCCTATGATTAGTTCCTGGACTGAGAATGATATGAGACAGTATCAGTCCCCGAAGGATTAATCATTAAATATCCCTAGCCGGAGTATTATCGAGACTGGACATCGATAATGCGGAATAGGCTAGTATTGCACTTGTGTACGTTGTGAGGGCACAACGACATAGTTCTCATATATATAAGTATTGGATACTTATGCAAGTGCGATAGGAGGTCGTGTTTCACCGATGGTACGGGAAATAGCTTCGCTCTGGATAGACCCTTCGGAATCCCATTGGTATTATGACTATGTGTCTATGGGAGGCCGAAATCAAGGTAGGTGTGTATAGTCTTAACCTGAGACTTACATCGCTAATACTTACGATATCGATAGACTTTGGTCTTGGTGGTACGGGCTTTAACCGGTTCTGCGTACACACACTTCTGGGTTTATCAGAGAGTCGTAGTGTATTGGATGTGATGTCAAGACGGAAGTATCACTTCAGTCATATTGGAGATGATGTCACGCAGGATACGGTACTAGTGCTCTTGAGTGGCGCAACCAATCGGGAATATTTGACCAGGTCATGAATATCCGATTATAGAGACTATGTTACCAGACATCCGATATGTGCTTCGGACAGGGTAGACACTTATCCAGCCCCAGCCCTAGCACATGACTATCCGATACTGGGCCGATACACGCAATACAATCGTATACTATGCTTGATACAGATCTTAAATATTCTTAAATGGATATGTCCGGAGAATTGGGTAGACTTGGTGCTTTGCTAGGAGTCGACCTTGTCTCGTAAATCGGTAAAACGTAGTACTTGGTACGTACGTGATTCGGATACTCCGACGACCGTATTTACTGCCAACTTATCCGGGGATCTCATGGGTCGCTTCCCGATAATCCACCGATGACGCACAACTCGCACTCTTAAATAATCTGGGATTATATAGAAGAGAGAGAAAATTAATCTAGGATTAATTACGGAGATATTTTATCTAGGATAAAATATCGTCTAGAGAGAGATAACGATTAATTTGGAATTAATCGGTAAATTAATATATTCGATATATTAAACGAAATTAGTCGACGCGGAATTAAATTAGATTTTAATTCGGCGAACGAATTAATTTAGAATTAATTCGTTAGCGACGTGAATAGTGAATTCGCTAGGCGTAATCATTTAATTACGACGCGATGGAAAAATCGTTAATTTGGAATTAACGAACCCGAGCCCGAGGTGATTACGAGCGCATTCGTATTTTGAATTCGAGTGCGGCGACGCAAGTCACATCAAGCGTCAAATCATTCGTCACATCAAGCGTCAAATCAAAAGTCACTTTGAGTGATTGATTGATTGATTGATTTGATTGATGGATTGAGTGAAAGACACACATCAAATCACTTTATTAAAGTGACATTTGAATAGTGATGTGAGTTCTTGGAATATGTTTGGAGGGAAAAAGCTTTTACTTTTGGTTTTAATTAATATATTGTAATTGTTTTAATATATTTTAATTGAAATATATAAAGGCATTTTGGAAAATGCTTTAACCAACACATTACACAACTTTCATATCTCTTCTCTCTCTCATTTTCTTGTTCACGCCAAAACCCATTTTTCTTCACTGGTTTTGAACCAGAAATGGCGTGACATATAGGGGAAGCAAGAGTGGTTTTCATGGTGAGAAATCAAGTGCTAGCACACTTACGAGTCTTGCGAAGGTGGTAGGGAGGTTCACCCATGAGCCGGGATCCGTTCGACGAAGCTTGGAGCTCCGTTTCTCAACTCAATTTTCTGTTTTTGAAGGCAGTGGACTGCATCATTTGGGCGTGAATAACAATGGGTTTTTGGCCTTGATTCGCCTTCAAATCGACTCAACGATCGATGTGAGTATTCCGCTACCTCCGTTGATGTATTCACGCATTGTTTTCATTGCTGTTTGATCCTGGGACCTAGATAATAACCAACAAATGGCATCAAGAGCCTAGGTTCAAGCATGAAAAATGTAGGGCTTAAAATTGGGTATATTTTGTTGAGCATGATTTGAATGAATTGATTGTTTAAGAATGCTTATAACATGTCTAATTGCATTTTGGTTGGACCAATTTATTGAAAATTGATATGGAATAATTTTCCCCAATTTTGTCACTTGGCCGAATGTGTTGGTGATTTTGAATCTTTGGAATTTTTTGGTTTTGATTCATTGGATGAGTTAGAATCATGTAGGATGATGTTAATTTGAAGTCAATTAGATTGAATTTTGAATTGAACATAAATCCCCAAAATTCTCATGTTGGCCGAATTGGTGTATGCCCTTGAATGTCTTGGTATTTTGATTTTATGGACATTGGATGTGTATGAAATCATTCGGGAAGTTAATTCGATGTCGATTGTGGAATTAATTGGATTGAATTCAAATCGGACAAAATTACCTTCCTGGCCGAGAGCATTAAACCATGTAATGGGTTTGATTTTTCAATTTGTGTGTTGGACATATGATAATGAATTGAGTATGATTAATTGGACTAATTTGATGTTTTGAAAATGTTGATTTAGGTGATTAATCATATTATACACTTTAGGTAATTAAATTGCTAAATTGGATTTATGTAATTTAATTATTTGAGGCCTTAAATTGGATTTGGGCTATTAAAGTTGTTTTGGGCTTATTGGGCTTTGTTGTACAAATTTGGGTTTAGGCCAAATGGATTGGATCCAATTGGGCCCAAAATCTT
The DNA here is from genome assembly GCA_019454045.1 of Zanthoxylum bungeanum. NCBI lineage: Eukaryota > Viridiplantae > Streptophyta > Magnoliopsida > Sapindales > Rutaceae > Zanthoxylum > Zanthoxylum bungeanum. The sequence goes on from SKCR01037553.1 coordinate 104,968, forward strand.
ACCATAAAGCCCAAATGCGACTTAATGAACGTTTAAAGTTCAATTGGGCCTAATGGGCCAAGATTGATTTATGGGCTTATGGGGTAAATCCCGGATTGGACTTTGGTTATCGGTTTGACCCGAGTTGACCAAAAGTCCACGCCTTAAGAAATTAATTAAAAGCCCATTGGACTTTAATTGAATTGACGTTGGACGTTAATCGGTCTTTGAGACGCGTTACGATTAAATTTGGAATTTAAATCGTAAAAGGTTTATTAAATAAAAGTTGTAATATTTAATTTGGAATTGAATAGTGAATTAGTATTAAATACATGTTAAATTAGATTTATGATGTAGTTTAATTTAATTCATGAATTCGTACTTTAAGTACTTATTCGCAAAAATGAGTTTGAACCAGAAATGGCGTGACATATAGGGGAAGCAAGAGTGGGTTTCATGGTGAGAAATCAAGTGCTAGCACACTTACGAGTCTTGCGAAGGTGGTAGGGAGGTTCACCCATGAGCCGGGATCCGTTCGACGAAGCTTGGAGCTCCGTTTCTTAACTCAATTTTATGTTTTTGAAGGCAGTGGACTGCATCATTTGGGCGTGAATAACAGTGGGTTTTTGGCCTTGATTCGCCTTCAAATCGACTGAACCGATCGATGTGAGTATTCCGCTACCTCCGTTGATGTATTCACGCATTGTTTTTATTGCTTGTTTGATCTTGGGACCTAGATAATAACCAACAGGGTGTATGATGATGAGACCTTAACAAAGATAATAAACTGGTTGCCAATTCGCACTCGAAAAACCCTCGCAAAATATTAAGCGTTTTTCCTTCCATTGAGTGATTTTCACTCAAGATCCGAGACTGGCATTGGCTTGTTGGCCAAAGTCAAGGCCTTTGTCCGTCGAGTATGTGTTTGAATCACGAAGGCTTTGTTACATATTGGTGTCTTGTCCAAGTTGTGGTTTTTTGGCCAAAGTCAAGACCACTTCTTGTCCATCGACGTTGATTACGAAGCTTTCCATGGTCAATGGGTCGCGCTTGACTGGGATCACTAAGTTTGTTGTGCAAAAGCCAAGGCTTAGTTGGTTCTGAGGAAAAAGGTTAGGTAATACATTGGATGTGTGGGACACAGGAACTGGGCGACGCATGTTGTCCTGGGCTCGCGGCCCGGTTGGGAGTACGGAGTAGCCCGCAGGGGACTAAACCGGAGAATAATGGAGTCGCCACCCGGTGTGAACCGGGATAAAGATTTAAGGCCGCACTCACCCCTCGCAAGGGAAGACCTCAAACCATTGGGTTCGGAATGGTCCCTTACTTACGCCACTTGTAATAAAATGATTTGTTCAATAATCTAACCAAGCCTAAGCAACATATTTCCAAGGAGTATCATGCTTCTAAGTTCATATGCGCAAAAATAAAACTTACACCTAAATTTTCATATATCTTACATTTAAGATTGCATGCTTGAAAGTAAATCAACGTAGCAACGAACATACAACTTCATTGGCATATTGTATTCATGGAAACACAAGCACACACTAGTCACGCAAGCACACATAAAAGTGAATCAAATAATAGCGAACATGTGATTTCATAGACATATCATACTTATACGTGCGGAAGCATAAATAAATAGCCATTACATGTCCATGTGTAAATAAAAGAGTATACAAAGTACATAATGCAAAAAGACACTTAAGGATGCAATTAGGCATTAAAGTAAGCATGCTATGATGTGGTGCAAAAGAAGATAACTAATATGGACACAAACACACATGTGAGCACTTTTACAAGTGGTACGTGGAATTGTATCCCAAGTACAGACCGCACTACCGTCCATTCAGAATCGGCTACGGAATTTATGTCTGGGTTTCCATCCGATATACCACGAGAAGTAATGCTCAAATGTTATCATAACATGGATATATGAATGATATGATATCAAGCCAAGACAAAGTAAAGGTGACCATATGGAATTTCATAATGCATGCGTGAATAAATCAATGATGTGCAAAAGGATAAATGACATCGTAAAAAGCGCGGAAAAACATCGTGGTAAAGGCTTTTAACCTCTCGACATGGAGGACCTTTAATCACACTTATTAAGCCCAGGCGCATTTAACACACTGCATATATATAAAACAAAAGTAAATACAAAGATATCGGATTTCGTATACCCTATTGAACATATCTCACATCCAATCGAATATACATCGTCCGGCGCGACGAAGCATCGTGGTAAATAATTTTAACCTCTTCAATTAGAGGACCTTTCATCGCACTTACTAAGCCTATGCGCAATTACCACAATGCATATATATGAAACAAAAGTAAATACAAAGATATCGGATTTCGTATACCCGATTGAACATATCTCACATCTAATCGAATATACATCGTCCGGCGCGGCGAAGCATCGTGGTAAATGATTTTGACCTCTTCAATTAGAGGACCTTTCATCGCAGTTTCTAAGCCCATGCGCAATTAACACAATGCATATATATGAAACAAAAGTAAATACAAAGATATCGGATTTCGTATAGCCGATTGAACATATCTTACATCCAATCGAATATACATCGTCCGACGTGGCGAAGCATCGTGGTAAACGATTTTAACCTCTTAAATTAGAGGAAATTTCATCGCACTAACTAAGCCCGTGCGCAATTAACACAATGGATATATATGGAACAAAAGTAAATACAAAGATATCAGATTTCGTATACCCGATTGAACATATCTCACATCCAATCGAATATACATCGTCCGGCGCGGCGAAGCATCGCGGTAAATGATTTTAACCTCTTCAATTAGAGGACCTTTCATTGCACTTTCTAAGCCCATGCGCAATTAAAACAATGCATATATATGAAACAAAAGTAAATACAAAGATATCGGATTTTGTATACCCGATTGAACATATCTCTCGTCCAATCGAATATACATCATCCGGCGCGACGAAGCATCGTGGTAAAGGATTTTAACCTCTTCAATTAGAGGACCTTTCATCGTACTTACTAAGCCCATGTGCTTTTCTCATCATTACATAAATAAATAACATGCATAAATTTAAATGACGGAATAATTAAACAACTCAAAATAAAAAAAATAGGTGTCGTTTACTCGAGTGGTACGTGGAGTTGTTTCCCAAGTACAGACCAGACGGTACCGTCCATTCGGAATCGGCTACGAAATTTACGTCTGGGTTTCCATCCTATATACCACAAGAGGCGGCACACTTTCCATTCATCCAATGCCCACGACGCACATCATATTCATAATGCATGCATATTTATCTACTCAAGGGCCCCAACATGCATTTTAACATAATAATCATGCGAACAAAACTTAATAAATAATAAAGATAAAACTGAAAACAGTGTGAAAAATACCCTCAGGTCTAACCTTTTTTTCCGACTTTCGGACTTGCATTTCACGGAGATCGGAAGGGTTAAAGCTCCTCATCTTCTCCGGTTCACTGGTTTAGCGTCTTAGCTCACTGGTTTGCTGTTTTCCTTGCTGTTTGACCTCCGTTTTCTGCTGTTTTCTCTGTATTTTCTGCTCACTGTTTCAGGTCACTGTTTGGTGTTTTAATGGACTGTTTTGGGTGATTTGGAGGGCTAATTGGGTGCGACTTTTAAGGACTTTGAGGGGGGACTTTATGCAGTTTTTAGTTCAGTTTTAAGGTGATTTGGGGCTGTTTTATGGGTTAAAATCGCAAAAAAAAACTGGGCAGAATGGGCAGTGATGTGTGCGGCAGTTTTAGGGGGAGTGAATGGCGTTTTTTGTGACTGTTTTGGTGTGCAGTTGGGGGGGGGGGGGGCAGTGTTTGGGGCTTTTTTGTGCGACTTTAGGACTGTATTTGAGGCTTATTTGGTGTGGATTAGGGCTGAGAAAGGTGGCTAAAGGTACGGTAAAGGGGGCTGTCTAAGGGATGGGTATTCGGTGGTGAGAGTGGAGGAGATGGAGAGAAATTTTGTTGCTTCTTTCTTGGTGTGTGCGTGAATGTGTGTGTAGGGTGTATGGGTGTGAATTCCAATTGTGTGAAGGGAGTGCATGTCTTGGTTAGGGGTTGTTTATATAGAGAAGGGTTAGGGTTTCCCATTGTCTCACAAGGAAAAGATTGGATTGATGTCAACAAGGAAATGATTTGATTGATTGGGGGGAAAAATTTGGTGAATTAGAAGGTTGAATATTTGATGGTGTTAATTAGGCATTTAATTTGTTAGATTAGGAAGTCAATATTTTTAATTGGTTATGAATGATTTTAATTAGGCATAATATTTCGGATTAGGAAATTACAATATTTTAATTTGGTATAATTATATTTTAGTCTATTTAATTTTGGTAAATGGTTTAATTATTTATTTAATTCAATTACATTATTTAATTAATATTTAATTTAATTTGGGTGCATTTTAGGGTGATGGCGTGTGGGCCTAGGTGGTGGTGGTGTGGGCTTTGTCTTGGTGGGTTAGGTGTTGTTTTGTTTGGTGAGTGGGTTTGGGCCAAGATTAAAAGGTTCTGGGTTTTTTAGGCCAAAGGTGCTTTAAAACGGGGTCCAACGAGCGAGCTTGACGCTAAACAAGTGAATAAGGATCTAACGAAATACCGATTCCCTTCCGACGACCGTTTCCCGCAATATCCTTAACTAAAAAGGTAGTGCCTCCAACTGAGACTCATCATCTAGTTTCACATGCAAAAATGCAATGCCTACAGTCGCCCTTACTTTGATGGGACTTGTGCAGTGTTTGACTTTGAAAAATCCTATCAAAGTTATGTAATGAATTTTCACTTACCTGGCTCATCTGCTGCCCCGAGCTGAGTTGAGTTGATTTTGTTGTGAGGTGATCCATTCTCGAACTGGGTTGATGAGAGGTGGTCCATTCTTGAATCGTTACTGTGAGGCGGTCCATTATCGGACTGTTGCTGTAATGTGGTCCATTTCCAAACTATTACTGTATGAGGTGGTCCATTCCCGAACCGTGCTCCATTCTCGGAGTTCCAATCTCGGCTTGTTCATTCTCGAACCGTGCTCCATTCTCAGAGTGCCATTCTCGGTTTGTTCATTCCCGAACTGTGTTCCATTCTTGGAGTTCCATTCCCGGCTGTTCATTCCCAAACTGTGTTTCCATTCTTGGAGTGTCATTCCGGCTTGTTCATTCCCGAACTGTGTTTCCATTCTTGGAGTGTCATTCCCGGCTTGTTCATTCCCGAACTGTTGTTCCATTCTTGGAGTGCCATTCCCGGCTTGTTCATTCCCGAACTGTGTTTCCATTCTTGGAGTGCCATTCCCGGCTTGTTCATTCCCGAACTGGGTTTCCATTCTTGGAGTGCCATTCCCGACTTGTTCATTCCCGAACTGTGTTTCCATTCTTGGAGTGCCATTCCCGCTTGTTCATTCTCGAACTGATTTCCATTCTTGGAGTGCCATTCCCGACTTGTTCATTCCCGAACTGTGTTTCCATTCTTGGAGTGCCATTCCCGGCTTGTTCATTCTCGAACTGTGTTTCCATTCTTGGAGTGCCATTCTCGTCTTGTTCATTCCCGAACTGTACTTCCATTCTTGGAGTGCCATTCCCGGCAAGACCGCTACTGATAAATATATGGGCCTCGCCCCCAGAGTGTCATACCTGGCAAGACTAATACTGATAAAGATGTGGGCCTCACCCCCAGAGTTCCATATCTGACAAGACTGATACTGGTAATGATGTGGGCTCACCCTCAGAGTGCCATACCCGGCAATACTGATGCTGATAATGATGTGCGTCTCACCCCAAACTGGTACCGATGTGGGCTTCGCCCCCAAACTGGTCTTGATGTGGGCTACGCCCCCAGATTGATGTTGATATGGGCCTCAACCCTGGGATTATTACTCGAATCCGATACTGTGCTTTTCACCATTTCTGATTAGCTTGTTCTTTGCCGCTTTCTATTTTCTTCTTCAAAACCTGCGAATACAAAATAAACACAAAACGAATGCCAAAATGTGTTACGTGTATGCATGCATGCATGAGTGTGCTCCATTTTGGAGCGCTATTTTCGGAATTTGCTACATGTGCTCCATTTTAGAGCGCCATTTTCGACATTTGTTGTGTGTGCTCCATTTTGGATCGCCATTTTCGGCAACTGTTGTGGTAGCGGTCCATTTCTGAACCGTGTTGTACGAGAATGTGGCTCATTTTTTAGCCGTTACTTGATGAGGTGGTCTTTGCAGCTACAATCCTGCGAATACAAAGCAAAAATTATTTGTATATGATATGTATGCATGCATGTATGGATGCATGATGCTGATGTGGGGCCTCACCCCCAAACCGATACTGATGTGGGCCTCGCCCCTAAACTGACACTGATGTGGGCCTCGCCTCCAAACTGATACTGATAGGGCCTCGCCCCCAAACTGATGCGGATGTTGGCCTTGCCCTTAAACTGATACTGATGTGGGCCTCGACCCTCGGGACTCATCCCCAAATCGATACTGATGTGGGCCTCGGCCCTGGGACTCATCCCCAAACTGATGCTGATGTGGGCCTCGGCCCTGAGACTCATCCCCAAACTGATACTAATGTAGGCCTCGACCCTGGGACTCATCCCCAAACTCATGCTGATGTGGGGTAGCCCCCAACTGATACTGATATGGGCCTCGCCCCCAGACTGATACTGATATGGGACTCGCGCCCAGACTGATACTGATATGGGCCTCGCCCCAACTGATACTGTTATGGGCCTCGCCCCCAGACTGATACTGATATGGACCTCGCCCCCAGACTGATACTGATATGGGCCCCGCCCGTAACTAATACTGATATGGGCCTCGCCCCAAACTGATACTGATGTGGTCCTCGCCCCAAACTGATACTGATGTGGGCCTCGCCCCAAAATGATACTGATGTGGGCCCCGCCCCCAACTGATACTGATATGCGCCTCGCCCCCAACTGATACTGTTATGGGCCTTGCCCCAACTTGTACTGATATGGGCCTCACCCCCAGACTAATACTGATATGGGCCTCGCCCCCAGACTGATACTGATGTGGGCCTCGCCCCCAACTGATACTGTTATGGGCCATGCCCCCAACTGATACTGATATAGGCCTCGCCCCCAGACTGATATTGATATGGGCCTCGCCCCTGTGATTCATTCCTGAAGACTGCTGATATTGTAGTGTTGCTGCTTCTAGTTGGCTTGTATTTGACGCTTTTTTTTCCTTTGAAACCTGTTATTACAAAACAGAACAAACACGAAAAGGAATGCAGGATACGTACGTGTATGCATGCATGCATGAATGAGTTTCCTATCCCGTTGGGTTAGGTCTTCTACCGGTACTCTTGGTGGCTGCTTGGTCTTTTGACAAGTCTGTCATCTTCCCTAACTAAGGGTATCTATGATGGCTTTCAAGACAAAAAGGGGGGGTTAACATGGTGCATGTATGCATGAGGGCATGTGATGCATGAGATGCATGCGATACAAGAAATATATCAACTCATTAAAATTTTTACACAAATCGGCCCATCATCATTTTAGAAGCTTTTGGGCTAACTGTCATATGAGTGAACTCGTCCCAGTTTAAATGGCCCAACAAGTTCACATCTCATGGCAAGAAGTCCAACTGTATCCAAATGATAACGTTCCTAAACACAAACATATAATGGCCCATTAGCGTTTTAGAAGCTTTGACCCAATCATCATAAGATACGTTCTTGTCCCAGTTTAAATGGCCCAAAAAGCCCATACCTCATGACAAAAGGTCCGAATGGATCCAAATGAAAATCCTGTGGTCCGAATGGATCCAACTGTTTAAATGGCACCTAGCCCCGCCTGGTGCCAGACCACGTGTATGCCGGCCAAAATCCTCCAACTATTTATCGCTTGTGTCAGGAATAAACAACGAGTCCTCCAAATAGTCCATCACAATAGGCTACGACTAGATGGCTATATAGGTGCCTTCACAACTTTCCTTCTAGAAAGGTAGTGAGTGAATAAGACACCAAACCATTATCTAGCCTCAAAATGCCTTTGATTAAACCCCTTTTAACTCACAGTAGACACAGTTAATTAAAGCACAAATCATAATATTACAATACATTATTTCGGGGCCGATTCTCTATCCCCAGTGGAGTCGCCAGACTGTGGAACACAGGAACTGGGTGACGCATGTTGTCCCGGGCTCGCGGCCTAGTTGGGAGTACGGAGTAGCCCACGGGGGACTAAACCGGAGAAAAATGGAGTCGCCACCCGGTGTGAACCGGGATAAAGATTTAAGGCCGCACTCACCCCTATCAAGGGAAGACCTCAAACCGTTGGGTTCAGAATGGTCCCTTACTTACGCCACTTGTAATAAAATGATTGTGCAATAATCTAACCAAGCCTAAGAAACATATTTCCAAGGAGTATCATGCTTCTAAGTTCATATGCGCAAAAATAAAACTTACACCTAAATTTTCATATATCTTACATTTAAGATTGCATGCTTGAAAGTAAATCAAAGTAGCAACGAACATACAACTTCATTGGCATATTGTATTCATGGAAACACAAGCACACACTAGCCACGCAAGCACACATAAAAGAGAATCAAATAATGGCGAACATGTGATTTCATAGACATATCATACTTATACGTGCGGAAGCATAAACAAATAGCCATTACATGTCCATGTGTAAAATAAGAGTCAACAAAGTAATAATGCAAAAAGACACTTAAGGATGAAATTAGGCATTAAGTAAGCATGCTATGACTTGGTGCAAAAGAAGATAAACTAATATGGACACAAACACACATGTGAGCACTTTTCCAAGTGGTACGTGGAATTGTATCCCAAGTACAGACCGCACTACCACCCATTCAGAATCGGCTACGAAATTTATGTCTGGTTTACATCCGATATACCACGAGAAGTAATACTCAAATGTTATCGTAACATGGATTTATGGATGATAAGATATCAAGCCAAGACAAAGTAAAGGTGGACCATATGGAATTTCATAATGCATGCGTGAATAAATCAATGATGTGCAAAAGGATAAATGACATGGCAAGAAGCGCGGTAAAACATCATGTAAAGGCTTTTAACTCTCGACATGGAGGACCTTTAATCACACTTATTAAGCCCATGCGCATTTAACACACTGCATATATAAAAACAAAAGTAAATACAAAGATATCAATTTCGTATACCCGATTGAACATATCTCACGTCCAATCGAATATACATCGTCCGGCACGGCGAAGCATCGTGGTAAGGGATTTTAACCTCTTCAATTAGAGGACTTTCATCGCACTTACTAAGCCCATGCGCAATTAACACAATGCATATATATAAAACAAAAGTAAATACAAAGATATCAGATTTCGTATACCCGATTGAACATATCTCACATCTAATCGAATATACATCGTCCGGCGTGGCGAAGCATCATGGTAAAGGATCTTAACATCTTCATTTAGAGGACATTTCATCGCACTTACTAAGCCTGTGCGCAATTAACACAATGCATATATATGGAACAAAAGTAAATAAAAAGATATCGGATTTCGTATACCCGATTGAACATATCTCACGTCCAATAGAATATACATCATCTGGCACGGCGAAGCATTGTGGTAAAGGATTTAACCGCTTCAATTAGAGGACCTTTCATCGCACTTACTAAGCCCATGTGCTTTTCTCTCATTACATAAATAAATAACATGCATAATTTAAATGACGAATAATTAAACAACTCAAAATAACAAAATAGGTGCCGTTACTCGAGTGGTACGTGGAGTGTTTCCCACGTACAGACCGCACTACCGTCTATTCGGAATCGGGGTACGGAATTTACGTCTTGGTTCCATCCTACACTACAAGAAAAAAGGCTTTTACTGATACTAAATTAGTGTCAGTAAAGGGTTTTACTGACACTATATAAATGTGTCAGTGTTGCCGCAGCCAGAAATCACTGACACTAGTTTCTAGTGTCAGTGATTCTTAGTGTCAGTAAACGTTAATACTGTAGTATCAGAAAATTATTGACACTATGGTATCAGTAATCTCTCACACTATTTTAGTGTCAGTAAATTATTGACACTATATCATCAGTATTTAGTGATACTATAGTGTCAGTAAATTTGTTACTGCAGTATCAGTATATCGCATATATTTGATTTTTAGTGTCAGTAATTATTGTTACTATAGTATCAATATCCGTCAATATCTTTTAAAATTTAAAAATCGTATTATTTCACAATTATATTCTTATTTTTTGTAATTAAATTAATCATAAATTATATATAATATATATATATATATATAATATATATATATATATATATATATACCAACTCAATGAAATAAAAAACTAAAAAATTACATTTATATAAAATTCGCAATATAATAGATTAATCGTATTAATCAATTCAACAGTATCACATGATGAATACAAAAACTCCATAGACAATCTTTAAATTAACATATATATATTTCAAAAACTACTCTTAAAGTCCCATCAAAATGTCATGCCCCCACCAAAATTCATGATACTTGTTGAGAAGCCTGCAACAATCCCCCAACAATATGATATCTGCACAAAATCTGAAATTATAAACCAAATGTTAAGAATTAGATGGACTTCCAAAAAAAATCGATATCTTCATAAATAAAAACATTAAATACATCCAAATAAAAATACAAAATATAACCCTAATCTAATTTTTGTCACATAAAGCACTTATTATCACAATATATCCATTTTTTGTCCATTTTACGTACCTAACCTGTTCATAATATGTACCTTGTCGATGTAAGTTTATAAATTTTCATAATTAGTTTCAAAGGTTTAAAGAAAACATACATTAGAGTAAAATAACGAAGAACATTGGCTTGAATACATTAGGTTAAAACAATGAGCAAACAGTTTATTATATCTTTAGTGCTTAGATTCATAAGTTGTTTTTTTTTTCAGTTTATAAGTTTGAATGCCATGTGGCCATGCACAATCCCAGTAACGTACTAGATAGAAACAAAAGGGAAACAATCACCCAAAAACCGGCATGCTAAGTCAAAGATAAGCCGAAGCATAACAATACATAACATTAAACTTCAACACATAAACTATCAAAATAGGCATCACACATAGGAAATCACTAAAGAACTGTACAAGCCCTTCAATTACCTCCATAAGATGCACTAACTTAATATAGAAAATCATAAAATTTTGTGTACCTTTCCACTTTGAGGACTGCCCGAGCACTTGGTGGTATTATAACTTTTTGAAGCGTGCTTTAAACAATGATCCTGTGAAACTTCTTTTGTTAGAAATCTACTTTTTACATTTTGATAATATTACCAACAGCTCTATATGTCAGTTCGAAATCTACATAAATTCTAGTAAAACCAGACATGAAACTCTGACCATCAAAATTTGGCCATGATGAGAAGCTCGCAAACCGTTATGCTGGATTTGGAAGAACAGAATACTTTGTAAATCAGTAAGGTTGTAAAATATTAAACATTAAACAATCACCTTATCACAGCAAGTGAGCAGCTGAATTAGATTATAAACCCCACCAAAATTCTTGTCCAGAAAGCTCTGCAGATGGGTTATGCAATTAAGTAATATCAAACTCCCTATAACTTGTGAAAGAAAGTGTAGTCCCAGCAGCCTCCATGACTTTTTCGAAAAGTTTAGTCCCACCAAATGAACAATAAAGATAAATGCAAAGCCAATAAAAGATGAGCTCTAGTCAACAAAGTTGAGTAATATAAGGAAGAGAAAGCATACACAAATAAAAATAGAATTCCAAATGACAAATAATGGAGGTGAGACGTAACAGTCAACAGGTTATGCCAGCAGATCTACATTGCCAGTGACTAGCAATCAATGTCAAGAAAACCTACAAAAGCTAATGACCATAATCTGTGGATAAACATTTGTCAATCACTTCTATAGGAAAATTTATACCCCACATATAACTGGAACAAAATTCCTGAAAAATCACTGAAATTCAAGGAAAATTTCACTACAACAAAACTGGCGCTCAAATTTCGCCACTAAGAGTGCGACACTAAAGGTTTTAGTGGCGAAATCCAATTGAAAATAAGAAACTAGTTGACCAGTTTCTACAGGTTGTTTGCTCACTGAAACAGGAGCTTCAAGGAATTGACCACCTTTTGATGTAATTGCCTGCAGATATCCAAAAGAAGTTAAATATGCTCTCTTAGTTTGTTCTACTATCCTCCAAATTCAATCAATTTTATAAGCAAAACAAACTCTATCAAGCGAAAATCATATTGTCGAAAACAACAGAATTTATCATCAAATGTTACCAAGCCCTCCCCAGAAAAATCCACATCTTCAAAAGTAACATTATCTTGTAGCATATTGCTGAAAAGAGTAACATATAGCAACCTAAAAGCTCTCTTGATGTATCACCCTTCCAAACATCGATATCACTTTTATGCACAACATATCATTAAGTAAATAAATAAATCTATCAATCAATCAATCAAAAAATGATATAAGAACAAGCTATCACCTTTCAGAGACAATCAAGAAAACCAAAATTCCAAATAATATCTACTCAGCCTCTTAATTTGAGCTCAAAACAAACATCTTTTGATCCAAACGAAGTTCAACGGGAAAAGGCAAACCTGGCTGATCTTTATCGAAGTTTCAGCATTAACAGTTGACATGTCATTGTAACCTTTCCAGGACATATTTTCTCCAAAACACCACCTTTGTCAAAAACAACCTAATCAATCACCAAAAAACACCACATCCCTATTAAAACAATCACACATGAAACTAAAGCTCAATTAATGAAATCATCAAACACCACAATAAACACAAACCGAAAGTGCAGCTAGAGGATCAGCTAATATCCCAATAGTAATCTTGCATTTCTTAATAACTTCTGCTGGACTTCCTCCAACTGTAGCCCCATATGCTACAAGTTCATCACACTACATGTACGCAAATCTCCATTAAAAAATTTCAATCTTTTTTTACTTCATAACACCATAATGGAAAAATCTTGAACCCCAAAAATTCACAAGAATAAAATAAATACATAAAAGAAAGGTTACTCAAAACAATATCTTGGATAGAGTCATGTTCCATACAGTAACTTTGAATCCATTTCTCAACAAGTTCATAGAAATGGCCTTGCCCATTATTCCCAAACCCAGAAACCCCACTTCCATTTTCTTGTTTCTCAAAAATTTGCTCAAAAGCTTTTTCTTTCAGATCTCCTCCTCTCTCTCAGCAGCAGAGTTGCCTCAGCTTTAAGACAATATCGAATCAGTCACTGCAAGGATAGACATTTTAAGTGTAATCTTCCACTCCATAAGCAAAAAGTAAAGACTAAGGAAATATTCCAAACTGTACATAAAAAGAAAAAAAGCATTGAAAGAACTTCCAGAGAAGCTACAGTAATAGCGCCCAAAAAAATGAAGCAGCAGCAGGAAAATCTAATAGTAATAAAAACAATAAGAAATTAAATCCATCAATTGATCAACAAAGGGGAAAACGTACACATTTCATAGAGCTCCAATGGAAATCGGTGCTCCTCTCTTGATGTTATCCACACTGCAATAAAATTGTCATCAATACCCAGTTGCAAATCTCTCAACAAAATCAAAAACTCAAATCCCTACTCAAAAAATCTAAGACAATAAAAAAATCTAGGGTTTCGTTTTGATGAAGAAAAATGGAGGATTAGGTTTGGTGGTAGGGGAAGAAGCAGCTTTTTTTGGGTTAATAGAAAGCCCATATGAAACAAAAATAAGCATGGTTACTCACTTTGCCACTCGGATCCATCTTTTTTACTAGGATTTTGAAGAATTTAAGACAAATCCAGATTAAAAAACTGGGAAACAGAGGTGGATTTTGAACTAAATGGAAACTAATCACTCTAGCCAATGATATAAAATGAAGGTTTTGAAGCTTTCTTGGCTATGACTAAAATTGAAATGAACGAAAGGGAGGGATGATGAAGCTGTGAACGAAAGAGAGGGATGATGAAGCTGTGAAGTGCGAGCATTGAAGTGAAAATTAAAGGGAATTTTAGTTTGGTAAATGACGAGCCCACGAAAATAGGGGAAAATATTTACTGATACTCTAGTGTCAGTAATATATGCGAAAAACGTTACTTCCGCGAGGTGTTGGTTCGACTCCAGACGACTACGCGTTTTTTTTTTTTTTTTATTTCTTACTGATACTATTGTAATAGTAATTACTGACACTAAAATCGCTGATACCATAGTGTCAGTAATTATTGATATTTAAGTGAAAAACACGGAAATAGGCCCATTTACACGTCGTTTCTGACACTTTTAGCCTAGTGTCACTAACCTTAGTGTCAGTAAAGGCCTTTTTTCTTGTAGTGCTATATACCACAAGAGGCGACACACTTTCCATTCATCCAATGCCCACGGAGATCGGAAGGGTTAAAGCTCCTCATCTTCTCCGGTTCACTGGTTTAGCGTCTTAGCTCACTGTTTTGCTGTTTTGCTTGCTATTTGACCTCTGTTTTACTGTTGTTTTCTCTGCATTTTCTGCTCACTATTTCAGGTCACTGTTTGGTGTTTTAATGGACTGTTTTGGGTGATTTGGAGGGCTAATTGGGTGCGACTTTTAAGGGCTTTGAGGGGGGACATTATGCAGTTTTTAGTTCAGTTTTAAGGTGATTTTAGGGCTGTTTTATGGGTTAAAATCGCAAAAAAAAAACTGGGCAGAATGGGCAGTGATGTGCGGCAGTTTTAGGGGGAGTGAAGGGCGTTTTTTGTGACTGTTTTGGTGTGCAGTGGGGGGGGGGGGCAGTGTTTGGGGCTGTTTTGTGCGACTTTAGGACTGTATTTGAGGCTTATTTTGGTGTGGATTAGGGTTGTGAAAGGTGGCTGCCTAAGGGATGGGTATTCGGTGGTGAGAGTGGAAGAGATGGAGAGAAATTTTGTTGCTTCTTTATTGGTGTGTGCGTGAATGTGTGCTAGGGTGTATGGGTGTGAATTCCAATTGTGTGAAGGGAGTGCATGTCTTGGTTAGGGGTTGTTTATATAGAGAAGGGTTAGGGTTTCCCCTTGTCTCACAAGGAAAAGATTGGATTTGGTATCAAACAAGGAAAGGATTTGATTGATTGGGGGGACAAAATTTGGTGAATTAGGAAGGTTGAATATTTGATTGGTGTTAATTAGGCATTTAATTTGTTAGATTAGGAAGTCAATATTTTTAATTGGTTATGATTGATTTTAATTAGGCAAAATATTTCGTATTAGGAAGTTACAATATTTTAATTTGGTATAATTATATTTTATTTCTTATTTAATTTTGGTAAATGGTTTAATTATTTTATTTAATTCAATTACATTATTTAATTAATATTTAATTTAATTTGGGTGCATTTTAGGGTGATGGGCGTGTGGGCCTAGGTGGTGGTGGTGTGGGCTTTGTCTTGGTGGGTTAGGTGTTGTTTTTGTTTGGTGAGTGGGTTTGGGCCAAGATTAAAAGGTTCTGGTTTTTTAGACCAAATGTGCTTTAAAACGGAGGTCCAACGAGCGAACTTGACGCTAAACAAGTGAATAAGGATCTAACGAAATACCGATTCCCTTCCGACGACCGTTTCCCGCAATATCCTTAACTAAAAAGGTAGTGCCTCCAACTGAGACTCATCATCGGGTTTCACATGCAAAAATGCAATGCCTACAAGATGTATTGGCATATATAAGATATATGTTTCAGACTTGGATGTCCCCCTACCGGATCTAGGAATTGGATTGGATCCAATCGATCTTAGAGATCTACCTAGTTAATTATCATACAATTTGTTGGCCAAAGTGAAGATTGTGTGATATTTAACGGGATCCTGGCTCACTAGGAAACGCGGTTTCCCGAGTACTCGACAGAGGGTTAGAGGCTCGCCGAAAAATAGTGGGTTGCAAGAATTGAATTTGCAAATGCTCGTTCAATTACTCGCCATACGCGCTCAAACAAATATCAATTCGTCAATAAATTAAATGTTAGTTTGACTTATATTTAATCGTTGTTTTAATAAATAGTTGGACTATATTCAAACTATTCATTTATAGTTGATTTTATAATTGGATTATAATAATCAATATAATTGATTTTAATCTATTAAATTATAATTTATTAAATAGTTGGACTATTGTAATCATTATAATAAATAGTACCTAAATCATTGATTAAATAGTTAGACTATTAAAATCAAGATAAAATTGAAAGATTGACATTTATAACTAATCCTGGGGAAAATGTATTTAATGATTTAATTTTCAAATTGGGAATAAAATTTCAGGATGGTCCTGGAAAATAATAAGTTACTTTATTTGATAAAATAACATATTATGCCTAAGCCCGGAGTTAAGCTCACAGTGGAGCATAATCTTTGGAAGATCATGTGATGATAACTTAAGTGCTTAATCCATTAAACTTACCGCAGTAGACTCCTTAATTTCTAAATCAGAACTAAGGATTAGATCCTTAAAGTATGATACTGAAATTGAAAGATCATCATAAATCTATATTTAGATTTTAGAAGTACTAAAATTGCAATGGTAAACTCTTGGAGAGTTAATGACTATTCTCAAGGAGATAAAAGTCAAAATTTGCAATTAGGCAAGTAGCGCAAGGCGCACCTTACTTCGATATTCTAGAAGGCCAAAGCTTGGCCAAAGGCTTCTGGAGTGTTGAAACTGGCAAAGGCAAAATCATTATGATCTTCTGGGAAGATAGATGACATATCCCAAAATGTCTGCTAAATGTGGCAAACGGGATCGCAGAAGCGTGACTGACGTTTGGACAAAGCAGACATGAAGGAATTGAAGACCAACAAGGCTCTGAATTCAAATATGTTTGTCAAGATTATATTCACTAGTAGTATTAAAATTGGATTTTAGATACTTAGTGTGATATAAATATATATTGATGTTCAGAATCTGCCATGAGCAAGATAATGACATCAATTGAGATTTATCTGCGAATTGTAAACGGAACGAAAGTTGCTGTTTTAACCGTAG
The DNA here is from genome assembly GCA_019454045.1 of Zanthoxylum bungeanum. Lineage (NCBI taxonomy): Eukaryota > Viridiplantae > Streptophyta > Magnoliopsida > Sapindales > Rutaceae > Zanthoxylum > Zanthoxylum bungeanum. The sequence continues at coordinate 121,974 of SKCR01037553.1, forward strand.
ATACCTAAGTTTAGGAACTACCCTCTGGTGTGTACCTAAATTTGGAAACTGTTATAATGTAACTAGTTTGACTAGGAACATTATCTCCATATCAGTGTTTAACCCACTGCGGGTGAACCTTTATATTCTAGAACACTAAAGTGTTTTATTATATAAAGATGATATTGAGATATACACATTAGATGTGAATAACAGAATTTATAGTTTGAATATAAATAAATCTCAAATATATAATATGACAAATAAATAGCTCAACTGATTTGATCAGATGAAAATAATTGTGGCATTGTTGTCTGGGACACAATTAAACAAGAATCGTATATCCACAATTTTGAAGAGTGGGTACTCAGACTAATTTGATTCCAGTCAAATATAGTCTACGAATCTAGTTTATTGGGCAAAGTGCCTTAAACACATTTACTTGGTAAAAGTGCAAATGCCACAGATCTGTTAGCCCTAGTTCATAGTGAAGCAAGTGGTCCCATGTTTAGCTAGGCTAGATGTGGATATGAATATTTCGTGACCCAACGAATGTGGCATCGCGTTATGGTTATGTGTTTCTTTTGAAACACAAATTGGAAACTTTTACAGTTTCGACACAAAATAAACAAAAAGATCGGCTAAAGTATTAAACCATCACGGTAAGACCGTAATGGAAAATACTTAAGGAATAAGTTTCTAATATACTTGATAGAGTAAAGTATTCTTTCAAATGATGACTCCCCTCGGAACACGTAAATTTGACGGTGTGTCCGAATAGAGTAACTGAATTTTGTTGGACATGATAAGATTAATCATGAGTCGCTCTGAGTTACCATTTCCTTCAACGGATAAGCATTAACAGTGCAAGAAATTATTTAGAATAAGGTTCCATAAAAATCTGTTTGACAGATTTCATATTATATATGAACGGGAAAGAAACCGGGTTTCTCATTCCTGATGATTTGGGTATGCTAGGCATATGTTTGGATGATACCAAACCAGAACCCAAAAATGGATAAGTGCCAAAATGTAGGTTATCCTAGGGATACCATAAGTATTGTACTTATACAACTCACTAGAGAACAATTAGATTGTTGCTCGCCATGCAGTGTTCCTGAGAGGAATACCGATATGCAGTGGTAAGTGGGAGGATAGTAAAACTCAATGAAAATCAGAGTAATACTGTTCAAGGCACCGATCCTAATGGAACACAAATAGTTCATCAAGGATGAAACTATACCATTAATCTTCGAATACATAAGAACCACGTATGTCGGAGAGAGTCAGAAAACAACCTGGGGTATGGGTTTCTGATCTCACCTCCTAAAGATGTCTATCTTTTGAGGTATACCAACTGACTGCGTATAGGAACTGATACAAGGTATCAACTCCCTATTATAACAAAGTATCATGAATCCGAAAAGGATTCCATGTATATCAATAATTTTGGACACTAGTTGATGTACCGCAACACATTGTGCTTATTGGTACTATATAAGTATTCAAGGAAGACGTACATGGATGGCAACATACCAACGTATAAAGCTAGGCTTTTAGCGGAAAGGTATCGTTATCAACATTGTGTTGATTACGATTCAACCTTTTACCTGTTGCCACGGTAAATCCATTTGGATAATGCTTGCTAACGATGTATGTTTCATTTATGAAATATGACAGCTTTACGGGAAAATCGCTTTCCTGAAAAGGAAATCTTTTGGAGGATGTTTAAAACATCTTGTCGGTTTTGTCATACCATAACTAGTAAACAAGGTTTGCAGGTTTTTCGATCTATGTTTGGATTGAACCAATCATAGGTTATTGGAATTATCATTTTGATGTAATAATAATAGTTTATGATTTAATTCAAAACGAAATGATTCTTGTAAGAGGGTTAGTGAGAGCGCACTGACAGTGGCTGTCCTATAAATAATGATAATATGTCATTTCTTAGAAACGATATTCCCATAAAATAACTATCGGTGAAAGCTTGGCTTTCGAAAACTCTCCGTGGAATCGTACATTGAAAATGTACGCGACCTGGTGTCTCATACGCTTTGAGCATATGGATTCACAAACAGGCCAATCCAAGTGATAGTCACTGGATTGAAGTTAAGAACATCCGTTAGTATCATTGAGAACTAAAGATGCTATCTTAATTTATGGAGAAAGAGAACTTGAAGTGACTGGGATCACTATAGCAAGTTTACTAAACCGATAAAATGACTATAAGTCGTAAATGGTACTACACAGTTTGAATAACGGAACAGTGAGCTGGAAATCTTCCTAGCAAGATACTGTTACCATGTAAATAACAAATGCGGGTTATTGCTGTAGCTGAGGCGGCAATAGAATCCTGCTGGGTCGATAAACAAATCTAATTAGATTAGATATAGTTCTGTTAGCAGCTGAGCTAGGTGTCAGCACAGGCTAAAGAATTTATGGTCTCATCAAAGATATAGATAAATACTTCGACTATTCATCTGATTCGTTCGGATCATACATAGTGGCGATGTGATGATCGTATAAATCGCATCAGACGATAATCATGCAAATCCGTGGACGAAAGTATTCCTTAGCAATTTGAGCCAACCGTACATAGTTCTGGTGTAAGACACTCGAGTGACTGGCTATAGGCCAAGTGGGAGATTGTTGGACAATTATGACCCATAGCGTAACTATTTGTACAGATCATGGTGTTGTTGTACAAATTAACTATATGACAAAGGAGATTGCACTCTTATCATTTGTGATTAGATCACCTAGATGTATAAATGATAGGAGGTCCCTATAATTTGTTCCTAGACGGAGAATGATATGAGACAGTATCAGTCCACAAAGGATAAATCATTATATATCCTTAGTCAGAATATTATCGAGATTGGACATCGATAAATACGTAAAAGACTAGTATTACACTTGTGCGCGTTGTGAGGGCACAACGGCATAGTTCTCATATATTTGGGTATAGGATACTCTTGCAAGTGTAATAGGAGGTTGTGTTTTATCGATGGTACGGGAGACAACTTCACTCTAGATAGACCCCCTCAGAATTCCATTGGCAGTATGACTATGTGTCTATGGGAGTCCGAAATCAAGGTAGGTGTATTTGGTATTAAGCTGAGACTTGCACCGCTAATACTTATGACAATCGATATACTTTGGTTGCGGTCGTCCAGGGCTTTAACAGGTTCTGTGTACGCCAATGCTGGGTATATTGAGAATCGTAGTGTGTTGGGTGTGATGTCAAGACGGAAGTGTCACTCCAGTCATATGGAGATGATGGTCACGTAGGATACGAGATTGGTTCTCTTAAATACTGCAGCTATCGAGATAAAATGACAATGTCATGTTTATCCGATTATAGAGACTAGTTACCAGACATCCGACATGTGCTTCGTACGGGGCAGACACAATTACAGTCCCAGGCCTAGCACGTGACCATTCGATACTGGACAGAAATACGCAATACTACGTATACTACGTCTGATATAGATCCTATATTCCTGTAAGGATATTTTCGGAGAATTGGGTAGGCATGGCGCTTTGCTAGAGGCCAACCTTGTCTTGTAAATCAGTATAAACATAGTACGAGGTACTTACGTGTTCGGATAGTCCGACGATCGAATTTACTACCAACATATCCAGGGATCTCATGGGACGCTTCCCAAAGATTTAGCGATGACGTATGACTCGCACTCTAAATTAATCTGGGATTAATTAGATGAGAAAATTAATATGTGATTAATAGCGGAGATATTTTATCTGGGATAAAATATCAATTAAAGAGAGATAACGATTAATTTGGAATTAATCGATAAATTAATATATTTGATATATTAAACGAAATTGGATTTCGATGCGGAATTATAATTAGATTTTAATTCGGGCAAACGAATTAATTTAGAATTAATTCGTTAGCAACATGAATAGTGATTTCGCTAGGCGTAATCATTTAATTACGATGCAACATAAAATTTGTTAATTTGGAATTAGCGAACCCGAGCCCGAGATTATTTGCGAGCGCATTCACATTTCGAATTCGAATGCGGCACGCAAGTCAAATCAAGCGTCAAATCGCTAGTCATATCAAAGCGTCAAATCACATGTCACTTTGAGTGATGTGACAATTGACTGATAGATTGATGTGAGTTGATGGCTAGCATTTAATGCTATTTTGGAGCCAAATTTTGGTATATGTTTTTGGAAATCATTTACCAAAACACAACACACATTTTACATCTCTCTCTCCTCTTTATCTTCTTCATCAACACGCCTAAGAGGCTGTTCTTCACTGGTATTTTCTGCCAAGAAACCGAACAGTGAAAGTGAAGCAAGAGTTCCGATTTTGTGGCAAAATTGGGAGTGCTAGCACACTACGAAGTCATGCAAAGGTGATAGGGAAGTCTACCAATGAGCAGGGAACCATTCGACGAAGCTTGGAGCTTGACGAAAGACCAAAATGAAGGCCAAACCAGTGATCACTCACAGCTCACTGCCGAATGCAGTGAAGAAGAAAAGAAAAAAATTTGTTACCTCCGCGTCGCTCAACCGATCGATATGAGTCTTTCGCAACTTCTTCGATTTGTATTCGCACATATTTCATGCTTATTATTGATCTTGGGACCTTAATAGAAACCTACAAACTTCTCATCGGGGACTTCACCGGTGGTTCCGATTCTGCTAGCTTGTGAATCTGGGTAGTCCTTCGGTGGAGTGAGGACCGAACTAAGTAGCTACTCCTTTCAAGGCCAAAAGATTGACCCTCTATTTCTATCTGTCAATGGGACATTAAGACTCCATTAATTATGTCTTCGTATGAAGCTTCCACCCGCTTTGGAAAATAGGCACAGAAGCTTCAGGGGCATGAAGTAGAAATGAACTCAATGTAGTTTGTTCTGATCCCCTAATTCCACCTCGTCCCCTTCCATTGCATTTGTTTTGATCTCACAATTGCACCTAGTCCGCTAAGATCATTCGCACCCCCTACGCTCGCCGTGCTAAGGCCACCTGCCGTAAACCTCAGAGCTCTTTTTTTTCTTTCTGTTCGCACTTCGAAATACGATCACCGCTAATTAGTTCAGCTTCTCACTCCGCTCGACCGGTGCTGGGAAATTTCTTTTTTCTCCAATTGGAGGTATGGGGTTACTGGCTCCTAATCCTGTTGCCGTTGATCATTAATCTATCCCTAGCTGCTAGCCAAAGGAAAGCCCGTACTCGTTGGGGTACTTGGACCTTCCAAAGATGTTGTCACCCCGATCCTTCAATGCATTACGGGCAGGGGGAGCTGTTAGATATAGCTTACTGGACACTTTCAGAGATAATAATTTTTCTTTCTCTATTCCTACATATGCTTAGGAGGAATGAATATATTTCTTGATTGGGAAAGTTGGTTCTGTAGCATTAGATAAGTATTCGGAAAGAATGAGGATGTCAAAAAGAAGATACGACGTTATCTTAGATGTAAAGCAGCAGCTAGCCCCTGGTTGGTTTTAGATGGGATGGACAGAAGAGTTCCACTGGTTTCAAATGAGAGTAGTTGATCCAGTAGTTCTAATATAGATATAAGAATCCCACCACCCCTTCTTCTCAAGCAGGAAAGCCCACGTATTATTCTAATGTCCATTGGAGCTTCTCTTTTCTTTCTTCTCAGGCACAAGGTTGGAGGAAAGAATGCCAATCTCAAAAGTCATTTTCATTTTCTGCGGGATCATCTTTGGGAAGACAGGGCACCAATATCTTATATGGAAAATGAACTCTTCCACTAATGAAATGCCAGGGTGTTTCAACTCATAGTAGGCTCATCTCTCTAGCTATAAGGGAATGTTTGGAATTTTATACTAGTCTTTTGCTGCCGCCTTTGCTCAAGCAATAAAAAGATGATCTCATCTGGGCTGATGAGACCGGTTGTAGAGAGATTTTTGAAGCCCGCCCATTAAGTGAGGCAATCGATCGAAACTTTTATAATCTTCTTGATAGATGGGGGTTTTCAAGTAGGACGGAAGGATATATCCACTTTTGAAGTGGCAAAACACTTATTTCCCTAAGGTTTATGGAAATTGATGTCCCATTTTCCTGCATAATTTTTCTTTAGAAGCTTGTGTATAGGCTCTCGCAAGTGGAGGTTAATTGAGATATGAAGCGGCTAATGTATTGCACGCGACTCCTCTGTTGTCCATGTCTCTCATCTCTCAAAATAATATTGAAATATCTCTCCCAAAGTTGTTTACATATCTCGAACTACCTGCGGATCCTCGTATAGATTCTGAATGCTCTCATAGGACTGCACAGAAAGCTTCCTTAAGACCGGATCATTGTAGTTTTGGTACCATTACATTTGAGAATATTGTCTATGACTTGCTCTGGCTGACTCTTCTGAGACTTCTTGCGCTTTTTCCTAGTGTCTACAATTTCCATTATTTCTTCTAATGTCTATTCCCCCCAGAAAAGTAGCTCATTATCTTATTTGATGAGATACAACCATATGAGAGCCCTGAGGTAGCGTAGGTGGTTAGCAACCGAACACATGATTCGAGGAGCTGAAGCCCTATTAAGTAGTTTCGCCGCTTGCATTGCAATTCTCACATTTAGAGCGGATAAAAAGTACTTTTCAGCATCTCTTTCTTTAAAAGAAAAGAAAATCCCTTCTTATCGCAATAGCGCATTCGATTCCTCAAGTCAGTGCCACAGCTTCTTCAAATTCAATAGCAATACCAGTTGATTCTATAACAGTCTTCTATCCACATCATGATATTGAATGATATGACATTTTCTCGAAAAACTCCCTGTGACACTCACCCACTCATCTATCGCGAATTAGCCACTTCCATTACGGTCGATCTAATTTCATAGCTTCTACACCTATTCATTTGGGATCATCCCTCAGATAAAGAAAGGGCATGGCACGCCAAACGCCTTTAGCCTTTATTAGGGTTGTTGCTTGTTTAGTAAAGCGCTAACACGCATCCATTTTTCAGCTTGGCCCGAAGCATTGATTCCCCATAATGAATAGGTTAGTTCTATCTCTCATTTGCCTATTCTGTGCTCGAGAAGGTCCCCCAGTTCCTCGACAGCACCTCGAGTTGTCTTACATGAGACTCGGGATATTCCTCACTCCATGACGTGATTCACTCATCCATTCCGCCCGCCCGTCCAGACGTGGTGCCCTTTTTCATTATCATCTACCATCCTTTCTTTCCTCCTAGCTATTTATGCATGAAGATCGTCGTATGTATGCTCGAATTTGGTTGCCGGTAGGAGTACATTATGGCATGATCAGTCACCCGGCCAAACCAACCCTTCTCCAAAAATAATTGTGTTATGCCCCCTCGATCCCTAATTTATGATTCCCCTGGCTTCGATGATCAACCCATGGCACATTTTGGTTTTGATCTTCGGCCATTCTTGTCCTCATGACCCAACACAATTCTTATATATTTCTCATATTTAAGATGCAAAATGTGTTGATACGTCCTATCCACATAGAAAGCTTACCATCTTCCATACATTACTGGTGGATGCTATAGCCGGTATCACTTTGGCTGCAGGAGGGGAATGGTCAAATTCTCTTTGTTTCAAGGATAGGGCTTCGATAAGGCATTGGGCCAAGCAGTAAGAATAAAGGGATGTGGTGCTACACTCAAAAGAAAGCTCGATCTAATATCTGATACCCTTACTTTCTAAAGACATGGTACAGAGGTATGGAGACGCTGTCCGGGCTCCCAGCACGGTCTGGAGTACGAAATAGCCTGCGAGGGACTAAACCAGAGAATAAAGGAGTCACCACCCAGTGTGAACAGGGAAATGATTTAAGGCCGCACTCGCCCCTCGCAAGGGAAGACCTCAACCTGTTGGGTTTGGAATGGTCCATTACTTATGCCAATTGTAATGAAAGGATTTATGCAATAGTATAACCAAGTCTTATGAAACACATGCAAGATAATTTAATCAACACCCAAGATTGCACACCCATAAAAGTAAATAAAATAAAAACGAGAGCATAATTCCATAAAAATATCAAATAAAGAAATGCGAAAATATAAATAAATAAAAACGGTAAAAAGCATCAATAATAAAGTAAGATGATTAAGTATGTAATGCAAAATAAATGACCAAAGAAGCAAACATGCATGAAATATGAGGAAGAGAAGTCGATTCACTGCATGCACGTTCGTGTAGCGTTTGAAAATGCATTCGAACGGTAAATAAAATGCATGCGTTCGAGTAGCGTTTGGAAACGCGTTCGAATGGGATAATGCCGAATGCATACGTTCAAGTAATATTTGAGAATGCATTTGAACGAGATTACCATACGTGAATGTTTCTCAAATGGTACATGGAGTTGTATCCCAAGTACAAACCGCACTACCGTCCATTCAGATTCGGCTACAGAATTTATGTCTGGGTTTCTATACAATATATCGCGAGAGGCAACACTCAAGCATTAACACGACATGAATGCGAAAATGAAAAATGAAAAATAATAAAAAAATGAATAGCGAAATCAATAGAAGAATGGCGCGACAAACTATGGTAAAGGTAGCCTTTAGGCATTTCCCTCGAATAGAGGACCTTTAATCCAACATGATTAGCCCATGCGCACGAGATAACAATACATGGATAAAAAAAGCAATAACATACGGAAAGTAAATAACGGAATGATAAAAGAGCTGCGACCAAGACCGACATCTATATGGGACCTCATACGCCCGATTGAACGTATTTTGCATTCAATCAAGCATACTTCGTCTGGCGCGGCAAAACATCATGGTAAAGGTAGCCTTTAGGAATTTCCCTCGAATAGAGGGCCTTTAACCCACATGATTAGCCCATGCGCACTAGATAACAATGCATGAATAAACAAAGCAATAATAGGCAAAAAGTAAATGATGGAATAATAAAAGAGATACGACCAAGACCGACATCTATATGGGACTTTGTATGCCCGACTGAACGTATTTCACATTCAATCAAGCATAGTTCGTCCGGGGCGGCAAAACATCGTGGTAAAGGTTGTTAGGGTTGGTGCTCAGAGCGCCAATTCTCGGTTGTATTTCTTTATGAATACTACTGTAAAATGTTATTATTATGAATAATATATGCAGTTTCTATAATATAATGTATCTTTTAATATGGTAAAGACGTAATGACCTTAGAATGACTAGTCATGGTGCTATTCCAAAAGCGTCGCAACTGACATTGAGTTGTATCATGACGTTGTCATTCTCAGACAGTTCCTGGTCCAGGTTTACACTACTTGGTCAGTATAGTAAACCCGTTGAGACCTGTACATGTCGTATACGGGAATATATGATTCCAATGGTTTCTCAATGAACCATAAGTCTTGGAGACTAGTATAGACGTGTAGGTGTTTATAGCGGATAAACATTGAACGACTCACCGAAGATTCTTAATGGATGGTACACCAACGTCAATAAGAATCTTATCGAGTTGAGTAGAACTTGTGATTCTTCGACTTGAGATACCACTGTGGGCGCATGAGACATCTTCCACACTTATATGACAGTCACGTCACCGATCTATTTAGATCAGACCTCCGCCTGTTCATTGGGTGTGGATAGATCCTCAGGGTGTCTTGTGTGTATCGAGATAAGATCCGTCTGTTCTATGTATCAGAGCATAGCTAGTCCAGATGATTAGCAATCAGATAAAACCATGGGCCCGCGGTACAATTTAGAAGTTAGTTCTAAATAATCTTTTTGAGATTGCTAATAGAATAGTCGACTGGATAATCCTTATAGAGATTTGACATTTACATCTATATCTCTGGGATTTATCTGGATACATGTGACAAATGAATTATACATTTGCCATGACTCGACCTGTATGATTCAACGAGTTTATCCATGATCGTCATAATTTTGGGTGGATAAATTATGGACACGAAATTGGATTTCGTGACGGATATGCCTGAATCTAGAGAGTCTCACTAATGAAATATACTCGTAGAGCACTAGAGAAATATTTATAAATAATATTGATTATTTATAAAGTCGTTTAAAGTTTAAATGAAAAAACATGTGTAGGGACCCGATGGTCATTTCTTTAATTTTTGTGTATTTGCATTTAATATTAGATTAATTCAAATACACATTAATTAATTATCAAATTGAGATATTTGACTAATATTATAAATATATATATGTATAATACATATTTTAATATGTTTTTAATTAATTAATTAATTATTTATTTAATTGTTAAATGATTAAATTAATTTAAATATAAATATCTTAAAGTTATGATATTTGTTTTAATGATTTGAGTTGCCTTTGTTGACTTGTTATAAAGTTATTAAAGTTGTAATGATTAATATAACAAGTGTGACTAAGCTAATTAAATGAAAGAAAATTGAAAAAATATCTAGATATTTTAATACCAAATTTTCGGCCAAGGCTTATTTTTTTTGGTATAAATTATTTTATTTTCATTTAGGGTTTCATAACCTTGAAACACTTATCAAATACTCCAATAAAAGGAAAAAAAAAAAGCTTGAAGAAAAGAAAAGAAAAACAAGAAAAAGCTTGGAATTTAGTAAGTTTTTCCAACTGCTATTAGAAGGGAAAATGTTCCTTGAGTTCTAGGCTTTATGCTATGAGTTTCTTTTATTTTTCTATTCTTTATTCTTTGTATTTTTTATGGATGAAAGATTTGAAAAGTGTTGAGTATGTATAAAGTTCAAAAGAATGCTTCTAATATGTTAATAAGCACACTTTTGATAGTTTGAGAAACTTGTTGCTAATCTAGAGTTGTTGACCCACTTTTAAATGAACTAGATTTGTTCTATAGTTGTGTCATTGTGGTGAGGCTTGATTGTAATGAAATACATGATTGAAGTATTGGATTTCATTAATTTGGTCTAATTTGAAGAATTTGAAAAATTAGGGTTAAGATCACTTCCAAATTCGGGGCTTTTCATTTATATGGTGTATTTGGATTTTTATATGATACATATTAAATCTTCTGTTGATTGGATTTCATTTGCATTTGTTTTGAACAATGGAAGTGCAAAATGCACTTATTCCCCCTTAATGAGGCTCACGGCCTTGGTGGCTAAAATTGAGATTTTGTTGCTATTGTGTTTTGACATTTGGGATATGTTAAATTCATATTAGTAATGATTTAGAATCATTCAAAATTGTTTCGAACAATTTCGGACTAAAATGAACAAAATGCAAAGTATAGGGGTAATTCGGTAATTACACAAAAATTTGATTTATTGTGTAATATTTCATAATTTGATTATTGGGTAATTAAATAAATAATTTTATTTAATTAATCCGAGAAAAATTTTTGAAATCGGAAAATTTTGATTTTCCACTATTCCGCTGCGTTACCGGATTTCCGCAATAAAACCCCTTCAAAATGGTATTAGAACGAGTCTGATTCTAGGACCCCTAATATGATTAGCCTTTTAATTCAATGTTTAATCATGTTTTCTTGACTTTATACATTCATGTTATAATCTAATTTGATTAGATTTAAGGTGTATGACACTTAGCGCAATTCTAATTAATAAGGTTTAAATGTAATTATGTATTTGATGCATGTTATGTGGCCCGTCTTGTTAGTGGCAGGCCATAGTGTGACCAGTGGGGCAGTTGCCCCCACTGGACCCACTGTATTTTTAAAATTATATATATATATTAGAAAATATAAATAATTAAACAATACTCATAAATATATTAATTATTAATTTCTTGAGTTGTATTTTTTTAATATAATATGTAGGCCCAAGCCCAAGTTAGTTAAAAAAAATTTCAATACACTTTTGCATCAATCTTATTTCTTAAACATATCTAAAATAATTATATTTCATTTATATGTGTATAGATAATTGACTATTTTTCATTTTAAATCAACTCATTTATGTGTTTTTCCATTTGCAAAAGAATGAAGATTTCATTACATTTAAATAAAATTAAAAATAACTATGTTTATACTTAGGTTTGATTTTAGTATATAATATACTACACAAAATTAATATACATAATTTTGAAAATAAATTTTTACTTAAAATTTTAGGGTAAATTGGTTTTTTTAGAAATTATGGATAAAAAATATAATTTTGAAAATTTTGAGTTAATTATAAGTTTAGAAATTAGAGGCTATTTCATAATTTTCAAAAGTATATGGGATATCTTGTAATTTCAAAAAATCTATCAATTCATTTTATATTTTTTGGTAAGAAAAAAATTAGCCCCCGCTGACTGAAATTTCTGGATATGCCACTGCGTCTTGTCAATACGGTTTATAAATTTTCTCCATGACTACATCCGAGACCGTGCTGCCTCTGCTGTGAGGGTGTAGCCGATTGAGATTTATTTATACCGGATGTATATCAGATACTAGATAAATTTAAGCGAAAGCGGAATCCTGAAGTGCCCCAGCTGTCAGGATTACGCAAGTAACTTGAGTTTATCATTGACGAGTAACCTTGGTACGTCTCCTTGTGGGCCTGCCTTAGTAGCGACAATGAGAAAATACCAGGACCGGAAACCAGGAGTCACTAGTGAGTGATTGAAAAATGAGTCGTCTATCTGATGAATATACGTAGGCGAGACGTGGCCTCTGCTGTGAGCTGAAATATATTCACGGGATCCACTTTCACTATTTGTATTTAATTTAATTATTAAATCTTTGTATTTGTTTGGGGATTATAGTATTGCATGATTTAGTGGGAGGGGCATTTTTAGATTAAAAATCCATGATCTAGTTTATGCTTATGATATTATATGAAATACTTAAATTTCTGCTAACCATTTTTCGTGATCTATATGATAGATTTGCGATGGCGGCACCATCCAATAATCAGTTTGCGCGTATGGTTGATGCGAACAAACATAAAGGCGCTGATAACTTCGTCGATGGGATCTGGATTTGAGGATTGTCCTCGATTCTGAGAGGTTGGGATATGTTCTTGAGGGTCCACTGCCCCTTGCTGTGGCAGATGACTCTACACCGGAAGAACGCAAAGTCTTCCAAGCTTGGAATGGTGATGATTTAAGGGTTAAATCATACATCTTAAGTTCGCTTTCACAGGGACTCAAGAAACAATATTATGGTATGCCAGATGCTTATATTATGATAACAAGCTTAAGATAATCGTTTGAGAACCAAGAAAAGTTGTTGTTCATAAGGTCGCAATGGAACTGTTCCATGCGTAATTGGATGAGGGGCAAGCTATTAGCCCACATGTTCTTCATATGATCGATTTGATCGATCAACTGAGGCAACATAATCTCATTCTGAATGACATTCTCGGTAGGAGTGTCATTCTTGGTTCGCTCCCAGCTTCTTATCGCAAGTTTGTGATGTACTTCAATATGAACGGGATTAACTGCACCTACCAAGAGCTGCATAGGATGTTGCTCACGACGGAAGAGGACCTCAAGAAGGGAGTACCGACTCGCCCTCCGAGACTTACTTCTCTTTCTGCTTCTTCCCAGGCTTGGCCAAAGGGAAAGAAAAAGAAAGGGAATAAGAAGAAGGGTCTCGGTCCTCAACCACAGGCAAAGATAGGAAAGCCCAAGAGGGCTTCTGAAGACAAATGCCATCACTGCAGCAAGGTCGGGCACTGGAAAAGGAACTGTCCTGACTACATTTCCCAGCTGAGGAGGGAGAGAGCATCTACATTAGGTATATTTATTTTTCAAGTTATTGATTTATCTTTGGCTTATGAAGACGTTACATCCAACTGGATTTTAGATTCTGCTTTTCCCATTCACATTTGCAATTCGTTGCAGGTGCTGAAGGAAAATAGAAGACTGTGTTGGATAATTATGACCCATAGCGTCACTATTTGTACATATCACGGTGTTGTTGTATAAATTAACTATATGACAAAGAAGATTGCACTCTTATCATTTGTGATTAGATCACCTAGATATGTAAATGATGAGAGGTCCTTATGATTTGTTCATGGACGGAGAATGATATGAGACAATATAAGTCCACGAAGGATAAATCATTAAATATCCCTAGTCTGAGTATTATCGAGATTGGACATCGATAAATACGTAAAAGACTAGTATTACACTTGTGCGCATTTGTGAGGACACAACGAGATAGTTCTCATATATTTGGGTATAGGATACTCATGCAAGTGTAATAGGAGGTTGTTTTTTACCGATGGTACGGGAAACAACTTTGCTCTGGATAGACCCCGCGGAATCCCATTGGTAGTATGACTATGTGTCTATGGGAGTCTGCAATCAGGGTATGAGTATTTGGTCTTAACCTGAGACTTGCACCGCTAATGCTTACGATAATCAATATACTTTATTTGAGGTCGTCCAGGGCTTTAACAGGTTCTGTGTACGCCAATGCTGGGTATATTGAGAATCGTAGAGTGTTGGGTGTGATGTTAAGATGGAAGTATCACTCCAGTCATATGGAGATGATGGTCACGTAGGATACGTACTCATTCTCTAAATGCTCGAGCTATTGGGATATTATGACAGGGTCATGTATATCCGATTATAGAGACTAATTGCCAGACATCTGATATGTGCTTCGCACGGGGCAGACACAATTCCATCCCCAGGCCTAGCACGTGATTATCCGATACTGGACAGAAATACGCAATACTTCGGTATACTACGCTTGATATAGATCTAATATTCCTATAAGGATATTTCTGGAGAATTGGGTAGGCATGGCGCTTTGCTAGAAGCCAACCTTGTCTTGTAAATCGGTACAAACGTAGTACGAGGTACTTACGTGTTCGGATAGTCTGACGACCGTATTTACTGCCAACATATCCGGGGATCTCATGGGTCACTTCCCGAAGATTCACCGATGATGTATACTCGCACTTTATTAATCGGGATTAATTAGAAGAGAGAGAAAATTAATCTGGGATTAATTACGGAGATATTTTATCTGGGATAAAATATTAATTAGAGAGAGAACGATTAATTAGGAATTAATCGATAAAAAATATATTCGATATATTTTGCGGTTGGATTTCGACGCGGAATTAAAATTAGATTTTAATTCGGGTGAACGAATTAATTTAGAATTAATTCATTAGCAACATGAATAGTGATTTCACTAGGCGTAATCATTTAATTACGACGCAACGGAAAATTCGTTAATTTAGAATAAGCGAACCCGAGCCCGGGATTATTTGCGAGCACATTCGCATTTCGAATTCGAGTGCGGCACACAAGTCAAATCAAGCGTCAAATCACATGTCACTTTGAGTGATGTGACAATTTGATTGAATGATTTGATTGATTGATGTAGTAGTTGAAAGCACTTTTTTTTTTTGCTTTTTGCTTTTACTTTTTGGTTTATGGAAAATAAAAAGTTTGGTAAATGGTTTTAATTTATTTTGGAAAATATATAAACCATTTTACACTTTTTCTTTTTCTAATTATCTCTCTCACCATATACGGTTTCAAGAAAACCTAATATTTTCCCTCTTCTTTTTCTCTTCTCCCTCTCACGGCTTGGAGCCGATTTCTTCCTCAAATTTATGGTTTGACCGAAAAAAAGGAAGATGAAGAAGTGCTAGCATACCTTGGGTTATACATAGGTGATAGGGAAACGAACTCTTGAGCTTGGAATCAATTTTTGGAGCTTGAAGCTTGGAGCTTCCATGGTGTCTCCCATGGCCGAATCTTGGAGGAGTTTCACAGCCCAAAACCGAGCACCACAGCAGTTTAAGGAGGCCACTGCCGAGCTTGAACAAGGAGGAATAAGTGGTTTTTTTCATCGCATCTCAAACCGTTCAATGTGAGTATGTATTCCGCCTTACTCCTTTGTGTATTCATGCGAATTTTGTGCTTGATTTGATGAATCTTGGGACCTAATAAGAAACCAACAATGGTATCAGAGCTTACATCAAGCATGAAAAAGTTAGGGTTTGAAATTGGGTAAAATAAATTGAAGCATGATTTGGTTAAATTGATTGATTAAGTATGCTTATATGTTGATTAATTGAAGTTGTGCATGATCAATTTCATGAAATTGGATTGGATCCAGATTTTCCATTTTCCCCAAATTTTGGGCATGGGCCGAAAATTGTAAACCTTATGTTTGGTAATTTTTTTGTTTTTTGATCATTGGATGACTTAAAACATTGGGTAATGTTGTTTTGAAGTTCAATTGGATTGAATTTTGATTTGGAACAATTTCCCCCAAATTAAAGGGCTTGGCCGAAAACTATGTTATTTTTGAAATTCATTGTGTTTTTTTGATTTTGATTCATTGGATGAGTTGAATTGATTTGGGAAATGATGATTGTGGATTCAATTTGATTGAAACCGAATCGGATTGGAAAAACCCCTAATTGCCGAGACTTTAAGCATGTAAATTGGATTTGATTTTGATAAATTATGTTTGACACTATTTGTTGTTAAAGTGCATGATTAATTATGCTAATTGATGTTTTAGAAATATTAATTGGGTGGTTAATTGTGGATTACACTTAGGTTAATTAATTATGGAATTTGGAATTTATAAGTTAATTAATTGGGCTTATTTTGGAAATTGGGCCTTATAGGTTGTAATTGGGCTTTTGGGCTTGGTTGTACCAAGTTAGGTTTAGGCCAATTTGGTTGGATCCAATTGGGCCCAAAATTGCATCCAAAAAGTCCAATTATGAATTAACAGACCTTAATTATTTAATTGGGGCCTAATGGGCCAAAATTAATTTCTGGGCTTATGGGGTAAATCCCGGATTGGACTTTGGTTATCGGTTTGACCCGAGTTGACCAAAAGTCCACGCCTTAAAAAATTAATTAAAAGCCCATTGGAATTTAATAAATAAACATTAGATGTTAATCAGGCTTAGAGACCAGTACGATTGAATTTGGAATTTAAGTCGTAAAGGTTCGTTAATAAAAATGTAATATTTAATTTGGAATTAAATAGTGAATTAGAATTAAATACAAATTTAATTGGATTTAATTTTGTAGTTTAATTTAATTCAAGAATTCGTACTTTGAGTACTTATTCGCAAAACGAGTTTGACTCGAGCAAAAATCAAATCGTTGTTTGAACATTGGATGATCACTAATTATCAGATTAATTAATTGGATTAGATTGATTGATAACATGCTTGTGTGAATACATGGTTTCGATGCATGAATAATATATATCATATGGATATTAGTCGGTGGGACAATTTTGGAAATTGTAATAAATTTGATTTATTAATTGGACCTGTGTGTCCAGCCTTATCACCTCTATACTCTTTGTATTCTCTTCTCACCTATTCCCCTCAATGTAAATGAGGTTCTTTAGAAGTGTAGTATAACGGGTAGAAGTAAATACATGTGCTAGCTGGGAGAGAAAATGAGAGATTTGATCTATGATCAATGTAAAGTATCCATCCGCATATCATTATTATTTTATTTCATATATGCTTTATTATGTGTTTAGAATGCATGTTTAGGGTGTATGATGATGATACCTTAACAAAGATAATAAATTGGTTGCCAATTTGCACGCGAAAAACCCTCGTTCAATATAAGCGTCTTTCCTTCCATTGAGTGATTCTCACTCAAGATCCTAGACGGCATTGGTTTGTTGGCCAAAGTCAATGCCTTTGTCTGTCGAAGATGTGTTTGAATCACGAAGGCTTTGTTCCATATCAGTGTCATATCCAAGTTGTGGTTTTTTGGCCAAATTCAAGACCATTCCTTGTCCATCGACATTGATTACGAAGCTTTCCATGGTCAATGGGTCGCGCTTGACTGGGATCACTAAGTTTGTTGTGCCAAAGCCAAGGCTTAGTTGATTCAGATGAAAAAGTTTAGGTAATACATTAGATGTATTGGCATATATAAGATATATGTTTCGGACTTGGACGTCCTCCTACCGGATCTAGGAATTGGATTGGATCCAATTGATCTTAGAGATCTACCTAGTTAATTATCATAAAATTTGTTAGCCAAAGTCAAGATTGTGTGATATTTACTGGGATCTTAGCCGACTAGGAAACACGTTTTCCCGAGTACTTGACAGGGTTAGAGGCTCGCCGAAAAAGTGGGAGGCAAGAATTGAATTTGCAATATACGTTCAATTACTCGCCATACGCGCTCAATCACAATTATTTCGTCTTTATATTAAATGTTAGTTGGACTAATATTTAAATTGTTGTTTTAACAAGCAGTTGGACTGTATTATAGTTGATTATATAATTGGATTATAGTAATCAATATATTTGAATTATTAATTTCAATTTACAAGTTGATTTTAATAGTTGGACTATAGTAATCAATGTAATTGAGGTTAATTGATTTAAATATATTTGATTGTATGGTTGGACTATAAATCAATAAATACATAGTACCACAAATCGTTGATTAAATAGTTGGACAATTAGAATCAAGATAAATTGAAATATTAGTGTTTAAAACATAATCCTGGTGATAATGTATTTAGACGACTATAATTTTCAAATTGGGAATATAGTATCAGGATGGTTCTGGAAACTAATAAGTCATTTTATTTGATAAAAATATATATATGCCTAACGGATCTAGGAATTGGATTGGATCCAATTGATCTTAAAGATCTACCTAGTTAATTATCATAAAATTTGTTAGCCAAAGTCAAGATTGTGTGATATTTACTGGGATCTTAGCCCACTAGGAAACACACGGTTTCCCGAGTACTTGACAGAGGGTTAGAGGCTCGCCGAAAAATAGTGGGAGGCATGGATCCAATTGATCTTAGAGATCTACCTAGTTAATTATCATAAAATTTGTTAGCCAAGTCAAGATTGTGTGATATTTACTGGATCTTAGCCCACTAGGAAACACGGTTTCCCGAGTACTTGACAGAGGGTTAGAGGCTCGCCGAAAAATAGTGGGAGGCAAAATTGAATTTGCAATATACGTTCAATTAATCGCCATACGCGCTCAATCACAATTATTTCGTCGTTATATTAAATGTTAGTTGGACTAATTAAATTGTGGTTTTAATAAGCAGTTGGACTGTAATTATAGTTGATTATATAATTGGATTATAGTAATCAATATATTTGAATTAATTAATTTCAATTTACAGTTGATTTTATAGTTGGACTATAGTAATCAATGTAATTGAGGTTAATTGATTTAAATTATATTGATTGTATGGTTGGACTATAATAATCAATATAATACATAGTACCACAAATCGTTGATAAATAGTTGGACTATTAGAATCAAGATAAATTGAAATATTAGTGTTTAAAACATAATCATAGGTAATAATGTATTTAGACGACTATAATTTTTAAATTGGGAATATAGTTTCAGGATGGTTCTAGAAACTAATAAGTCATTTTATTTGATAAAATAATATATTATGCCTAACGGATCTAGGAATTGGATTGGATCCAATTGATCTTAGAGATCTACCTAGTTAATTATCATAAAATTTGTTAGCCAAAGTCAAGATTGTGTGATATTTACTGGGATCTTAGCCCACTAGGAAACACGGTTTCCCGAGTACTTGACAGAGGGTTAGAGGCTCGCTGAAAAATAGTGGGAGGCATGGATCCAATTGATCTTAGAGATCTACCTAGTTAAGTATCATAAAAATTGTTAGCCAAAGTCAAGATTGTGTGATATTTACTGGGATCTTAGCCCACTAGGAAACACGGTTTCCTGAGTACTTGACAGAGGGTTAGAGGCTCACCGAAAAATAGTGGGAGGCAAGAATTGAATTTGCAATATACGTTCAATTAATCGCCATATGCGCTCAATCACAAATTATTTCGTCGTTATATTAAATGTTAGTTGGACTAATATTTAAATTGTTGTTTTAATAAGCAGTTGGACTGTATTATCGTTGATTATATAATTGGATTATAGTAATCAATATATTTGAATTAATTAATTTCAATTTACAGTTGATTTTATAGTTGGACTATAGTAATCAATGTAATTGAGGTTAATTGATTTAAATTATATTTGATTGTATGGTTGGACTATAATAATCAATATAATATATAGTACCACAAATCGTTGATTAAATAGTTGGACTATTAGAATCAAGATAAATTGAAATATTAGTGTTTAAAACATAATCCTGGGTGATAATGTATTTAGACGACTATAATTTTCAAATTGGGAATATAGTTTCAGGATGGTTCTGGAAATTAATAAGTCATTTTATTTGATAAAATAATATATTATGCCTAAAGCCCGGAGTTAAGCAAATAGTAGAACATGATATTTGGAATATTCATGTAATGATAACTTTAGTGCTTAATCCATTATACTTGTCAAGTAGACTCCTTAATTTATGAATCAGAATTAAGGATTAGATCCTTAAAGTATGATAATGAAATTGAAGGATTTTCATGGATCTGTTTTAGATCTTTGAAATACTATAATTGCAATAAATAATTCTTGGAGAATTAATGACTATTCTCAATGAGACAAAGTCAAACTTTGCAATTAGGCAAGTAGTGCAAGGCGCACCCTACTTCGATATTCTAGAAACCCGAGGCTTGGACAAAGGCTACTAGAATGTTGAAAAATGGCAAAGGCAAAATCATTATAATCTTCTGGTAAGATAAAGGACATATCCTAAATGTATGCACAATTATGGCAAACGGGATTGTGGAAGCGTGACTGCCGTTTGGACAAAGCAGACATGAAGGAATTGAAGACGAGCAAGCTCCGACTTCAAAAATGATTGTCATAATTATGTTCAGAACTAGTATTGAAATTGGATTTTAAATACTTAGTGTGGTACATAAAATATATATTGATGTTCAGAATCTGTTTTGAACAGGATACTGACTTCAACTCAGATTTATCTGCGAATTGTAAACGGGACGAAAGTCGTTGTTTTAACCGTAGATAGCTAAGTTTAGGAACTACCTTCGGGTTAGTACTTAAATTAAGAAACTGTTATAATGTAACTAGTTTGACTAGAACATTATCTATATATCGCGTATAACCCGCTACGGGTGTACCTTTATATTCTAGAACACTAAAGTATTTTATTATATAAAGATGATATTTAGATAAACACATTAGATGTGAATAAAAGAATTTATATTCTGAATATAAATAATATCTCAAATATATAACATGACAAATAAATAGCTCAAAATGATTTGATCAATTAAGAAACTTAAATGTGGCATAGTTGTCAGGGACACTATTAAACAAGAATCGTATATCCACACTTTCAAGAGTGGGTACTAGGACTGATTTGATTCATTCAAATAAAGTCTACGAATCTAGCTTATTGGGCAAAGTGCCTATAACACTATTTACTTGGTAAAAGTGTAAATGCCACTGATCTGTTAACCCTAGTTCAGAGTGAATCAAGTCGGCCCATGTCTAGCTAGGCTAGAGGTGGATATGAATGTTTCGTGACCTGTACGGATGTGGCATCGCGTTATGGTTATGTGTTTCTTTTGAAACACAAATCGGAACTTCACAGTTTCGACACGAAATAGACAAACAGATCAGCTAAAGTATTAAACCGTCACGGTAAGACCGTAATGGAAAATACTTAAGCAATAAGTTCTCGTATACTTGAAAGAGTAAAGTATTCTTTCAATGAGGACTCCTCCCGGAACACGTCAGTTTGACGGTGTGTCCGAATGGATTAACCGAATTTTGTTAGACATGATAAGGTTAATCACGACTCGCTCTGAGCTACCATTTCCTTCAACGGATAAGCTTTAAATAGTGCAAGAAATTATTTTCAATAAGGTTCCATAATAATCTGTTTGACAGATATCATATTAGATATGAACAGGAAAAAATCGGGTTTCACATTCCTGAATATTTGGGAATGCTATGCATATGTTTGGATGATACCAAACTAAAACCCAATAGGATAAGTGCCAATTGTAGGTCATCCTAGGGATACCATATAGTATTGTACTTATACACCTCATAGAAGAACAATTAGATTGTTGCTCACCATGCGGTTTTCCTAAGAGGAATACCGATATGCAGTGGTGAGTGGGAGGATAGTATAACTCGATGAAAATCGGAGTAATACTGTTCAAGGTGCCGAATCTTAATGGAACATAAATAGTTCATCAAGGATGAAACTATACCATTAATCTTCGAATACACAAGACCGCGTAGGTCGGATAGAGTCAGAAAACAACCTGGGGTATGGGTTTCTAATCTCACCTCATAAAGATGTCTATCTTATTGAGGATACCAACTGACTACGTATGAGGAAGTGATACAAGGTATCAACTCCCTAATTATGGAAAATTGCCATATAATCCGAAATGGATTCCATGTATATCAACCAGTTTGGATACTAGTTGATGTACCACAAGGCATTGTGCCTATTGGTACTATATGTCTTCAAGGAAGAGGTACATGGATGGCAACATACCAACGTATAAAGCTAGGCTTTTAACAGAAAGGTATCGTTATCAACATTGTGTTTATTACGATTCAACCTTTTACCTGTTGCCATGGTAAATCCATTTGGATAATGTTTGTTATTCGATCCATGATTGGATTAAAGCAAGCATTAGGTTCTTGGAATTATCGTTTTGATGTAATCATAATGATTTATGATTTAATTGAAAATGAAAATGATTTTTGTGTAAATAAGAGAGTTAGTGGGAGCGCAATGACAGTGGCTGTCATATAAAATAATGATAATATGTCATTTATTGGAAATTATATTCCCATAAAATAAATATCGGTGAAAGCTTGGCTTTCAAAATACTCTCCGAGAAACCGTACATTGAAAAATGTACGAGACCTGGTGTCTCATACGCTTTGAGCATATGGATTCACAAACAGGCCAATCCGAGTGAAAGTCACTGGATTGATGTTAAGAACATCCGTTAGTATCTTAGAGAACTAAGGATGATATCTTAGTCTATGGAGAAGGAGAACTTGAAGTGACTGGGGTCACTGTAGCAAGTTTCCAATAACCGATAAAGACGACTAAAAGTCACAAACGGTACTATACAGTTTGTAAAATGGTATAGTGAGCTGGAAATATTCCAAGCAAGATACTGTTACCGAATAAACAACAAATGCGGGTTAGTTGCACAGCAGCTGAGGCAGCAATAGAAGCCATCTGGGTCAATAACAAATCTAATTAGATTAGATATAGTTCTGTTAGCAGCTGAGCTAGGCGTCAACACAGGGTAAAGAATTAATGGTCTCATCAACGATCCAGATAGATAAATACTTTGATATTCATCTGATCCGTTCAGATCATACATCGTGGTGATGTGATGATCGAATAAACTGCATCAGACGATAATCATGAAAATCACTGACGAAAGCTTTTCTCAGCAATTTGAGCCAACCGTACATAGTTCGGGTGTCAGAGACTCGAGTGACTGGCTATAGGCCAAGTGGGAGATTGTTGGACAATTATGACCCATAGCGTCACTATTTGTACAGATCACGGTGTTGTTGTACAAATTAACTATGTGATAAATGAGATTGCACTCTTATCATTTGTGATTAGATCACCTAGATATAAATTATGAGAGGTCCCTATGATTTGTTCCTGGACGGAGAATGATATGAGACATTATCAGTCCACGAAGGATAAATCATTAAATATCCCTAGTCAGAGTATTATCGAGATTGAACAACGATAAATGTAAAAGACTAGTATAAACTTGTGCGCGTTTGTGAGGACACAACGGCATAGTTCTCATATATTTGGGTATAGGATACTCATGCAAGTGTAATAAGAGGTTTTTTTTTACCGATGGTATGGGAAACAGCTTCGCTCTGGATAGACCCCCCGCAGAATCCCATTGGTAGTATGACTATGTGTCTATGAGAGTCTGCAATCAGGGTAGGTGTATTTGGTCTTAACCTGATACTCATGCACGCTAATGCTTACGACAATCAATATACTTCAGTTGAGGTCGTCCAGGGCTTTAACAGGTTCTCTGTACGCCAATGCTGGGTATATTGAGAATCGTATAGTGTTGGGTGTGATGTTAAGCCGGAAGTATCACTCCAGTCATATGGAGATGATGGTCACGTAGGATACGAAACTCATTCTCTTGAATGCTCGAGCTATCGGGATATTATGACAAGGTCATGTATATCTGATTATAGAGACTAGTTGTCAAACATCCGATATGTGCTTCGTACGGGGTAGACACAATTCTAGCCTCAGGCCTAGCACGTGATTATCCGATACTGGACAGAAATACGCAATACTTCGGTATACTACGCTTGATATAGATCTAATATTCCTATAAGGATATTTCTGGAGAATTGGGTAGGCATGGCGCTTTCCTAGAAGCCAACCTTGTCTTGTAAATCGGTACAAACTTAGTACGAGGTACTTACGTGTTCGGATAGTCCGACAACCGTATATACTGCCAACATATCTGGGGATCTCATGGGCCACTTCCCGAAGATTCACCGATGATGTATGACTCACACTTTATTATTTGGGATTAATTAGAAGAGAGAGAAAATTAATCTGGGATTAATTACGGAGATATTTTATCTTGATAAAATATTAATGAGAGAGAGAGAACTATTAATTTGGAATTAATCGATAAAATAATATTTCGATATATTATACGAAGTTGGATTTCGACGCGAATTAAAATTAGATTTTAATTCGGCGAACGAATTAATTTAGAAACATTCGTTAGCGACGTGAATATGATTTCATTTGGCGTAATCATTTAATTATGACGCAACAGAAAATTCGTTAATTTATAATTAGCGAACCCGGGCCGGGGATTATTTACGAGCGCATTCGTATTTCGAATTCGAGGGCGGCACGCAAGTCAAATCAAGCGTCAATTCGCTAGTTACATCAAACGTCAAATCACATGTCACTTTGAGTGATGTGACAATTTGATTGAATGATTTGATTGATTGATGTAGTAGTAGTTGAAAAGCACTTTTTGCTTTATGCTTTTGACTTTTTAGTTTATGGAAAAGTAAAAAGTTTGGTATATGGTTTTAATTTATTTTGGAAAATATATAAACCATTTTACACTTTTTCTTTTTCTAATTATCTCTCTCCGCCATATACGGTTTTCAAGAAAACCTAATATTTTCCCTCCTCTTTTTCTCTTCTTCTCCCTCTCATGGCTTGGAGCCGATTTCTTCTCAAATTTTATGGTTTGACCGAAAAAAAGGAAGATGAAGAAGTGCTAGCACACCTTGGGTTATACATAGGTGATAGGGAAACGAACTCTTGAGCTTGGAATCAATTTTTGGAGCTTGAAGCTTGGAGCTTGGAGCTTTCATGGTGTCTCCCATGGCCGAATCTTGGATCAGTTTCACAGCCCAAAACGAGCAACACAGCAGTTCAAGGAGGCCACTGCCGAGCTTCAACAAGGAGGAAGAAGTGGTTTTGTTCAACGCATCTCAAACCGTTCAATGTTAGTATGTATTCCACCTTACTCCTTTGAGTATTCATACGAATTTTGTGCTTGATTTGATGAATCTTGGGACCTAATAAGAAACCAACAGACTGAAGCCTGGAGAGATATAGTTGTGATTCGGGAGTGGAGACTCTCTGGATGTAGTTGCAGTGGGAGTATGTGAGATCTCATTGCCGAATGGGAAACTTTTGTTAAATGACTGTCATTTTATACCAAGATTTTTAACTAATATTATATCACATTTTATATTGGATACATAAGGCTTTCATATTAATATTAAGAACTGTTCTTTGTATTTATATGATAAAAGTAATATTCAGATCCTTTGTTGTCCAATCCAGCATGGTCATTATACATTGCAAACTTCAAAAGATATTTTAAATACTGGAGTTAATAAACGTAGTTTACCTGTAATTAATAATACTGAACTTTGGCACATACGACTAGGTCATATAGTCGTTAAAAGCCTTACCCAATTGGTTAGGAATGGTTGATACCATATCTCACCATTGAATCCTATCCAAGCCCCATTTTCTGGGTTGGACACCGCGCCACTAATTACTCTTACTGAACTCGTAAATTCTGAGTATGTGGGTCCACTAAGTCTGACTGCTCACAATGGTTATTCGTACTTCGTTACCTTTACCATGATTTGTCACGGTACGGTTATATATGTATTTGAAGCGACAAAAATCGGAAACCTTTGAAAAGTTCAAAGAGTTCTGAAATGAACTAGAAAACAAACTGGTCAATTTATGAATGCCTTCGATCTGATCGAGGCGGTGAATATATGAGTGGTGAGTTCATGGATTATATGAAGGAGAATGGGATTCTCGCTCAATATACTCCTCCAGGTACTCCACAGCACAATGGAGTATCTGAGAGGAGAAATCGGACTTTATTGGATATGGTCCGATCGATGTTGAGTTTCAAAGATTTGCCTTATTACTTATGGGGCTACTCTCTTTAAACAGCTACACATCTTTTGAATAAGATTCCTTCAAAATTTGTTCCTACGACACCGTATGAGATATGGTTCGGTAGGAGACCAAATCTTAGTTACATTAAGGTTTGGGGATGTCCTGCTTATGTCAGGGTGACTCAACAAGATAAGCTTTCGCCTCGAGGGAAAAAGTTTAGGTTTGTCAGATATCCTTCGAATATGAGGGGATATGTTCTATGATACCGAGCATCGAAATGTGTTCGTAGCTCGCTTCACAAAATTTCTAGAAGTAAAATTTTTGTCATAAGGTGGTAATCATAGACAAGTTGAGCTTGATGAAGTCCAACCTGAAAACAAAGAACAAACGGAGGAACCTGAACTTCAAGTAGATGAAAGACCTTCAACACACACACTCCGTAGGTCCGAAAGGGTATCTAGACCTTCTGAATGCTTGTATTTGATACAAGAAAATAGTCTATATGTTCTCTTAGTTGAAGAGACTGATCCTTTCACCTATAGAGAATAGATGTTGGACATCGACTCCGTGAAATGGCAAAGTGCCATGAAATCCGAGTTAGACTCAATGCATGAGAATCAAGTTTGGGACTTGGTTCAGCTTCCCGAAGGAATTGTTCCTATCGGTTGTAAATGGGTTTACAAGAGGAAGCACGGGCCTGATGGTAAGGTTGAGACTTACAAGGCCTGACTAGTAGCAAAAGATTACATGCAGCGACCTGGCGTCGACTACGATGAAACTTTTTCACCAGTAGCAATGCTTAAGTCTATTCGGATTTTGCTTTCTATAGCTACGTATCATGACTACGAGATTTGGCAAATGGATGTTAAAACGGCTTTTCTAAATGGATTTCTTGATGAAGAAATCTATACGGAACAGCCGGAAGGTTTTGCATCCAGCGAGAACTCGGGTATGGTATGTAAGCTTAAGAAGTCCATTTATGGACTTAAACAAGCTTCACGAAGTTGGAATCTTCGATTAGATGAGATTATTAGATCGTCTAGTTTTCTCAAGAATTCTGAAGAATCATGTGTGTATCAGAAGGCCAGTGGGAGCATGGTCATATTTTTAGTCCTATATGTTGATGACATCCTAATCATTGGGAATGATTTAGGTATGTTACAAAGCGTCAAAGCGTACCTCTGTAAGAATTTCTCCATGAAGGACCTGGAAGAAGTTTACTATGTTTTAGGGATAAAACTCTATAGAGATAGACAAAGGAGACTGATTGGGTTATCCCAATCAACGTACATAGATAAGATCTTGGAACGGTATAATTTTGGTTACTGTAAGACAACAAACATACCGTTCAGACATAGGATTCATCTTTAAAGAAGATGAGTCCACAAACAGAAGATGAGAAGGTTAGAATATTTAACCAACCTTATGCTTCGTGTTTGGGTAGCATAATGTATGCCATGTTATGTACAAGCCTGATATTAGTTTTGCTGTTAGCGTAACTAGCGGATATCAGTCCAATCCAGGTAATGACCATTGGATGCCATTAAACATATCCTCAAGTATCTTAAAGGTACTAAGGATAAGTTAATAATTTATGAAGGAATTAACGACAAGTTAACGGGTATACGAATTCTGATTTCCAATCGGATCCCGATGATAGAAAGTTTACACATGGATTCATATTTACCCTTAACGGAGGTGCAGTTTGTTGGAATAGTTCCAAACAGGGATCAATAGCAGATTCCACCACTGAGGCGGAATATATTGCAGCTTCTAAAGCTGCAAAAGAGGCTGTATGGATAAAGAACTTTGTCACAGAATTGGAGTTGTCCCAAGTATCGAGAATGTGATTCCGTTACACTTGATAATACGGGAGCCATTGCGCAAGCAAGGAAATCGAGGGCGCATCAGAAGTCGAAGCATGTGGAACGCAAATACCACATCATTCGAGAGATTGTGTCATGAGGGGACATTGTCGTGTGCAAGGTACCGAGTGAAGATATTGTAGCAGACCCACTGACGAAGGCCATACCTCAGAAGTTGTTTGATAAACACGTGGAGTCGATGGGTATTAGATACAATCGTTATTTGCACTAGAGCAAGTGAGAGTTTTTATTGGGGTTGGTGGTCAGAGCTCCAATTCTCGGTTGTATTTCTTTATCAATACTACTGTAAAACATTATTATTATGAATAATATATACAGTTTCTATAATATAATGTATCTTTTAATATGGTAAAGACGTAATGACCTTAGAATGACTAGTCATGGTGCTGTTGTAAAAGAGTCGCAACTGACATTGAGTTGTATCATCACGTTGTCATTCTCAGACAGTTCCTGGTAAAGGTTTACACTACTTGGTCAGTATAGTAAACCCGTTGAGACCAGTACATATCGTATACTGGAATATATGATTCCAATGGTTTCTCAATAAACCATAAGTCTTGGATACTAGTATAGACGAGTAGGTGTTTATAGCGTATAAACACTGAACGACTCACCGAAGATTCTTAATGGATGGTACACCAACGTCAATAAGATTCTAATCGGGTTGAGTATCACTTGTGATTCTTCGACTTGAGATAACACTGTAGGCGCATGAGACATCTTCCACACTTAGATGGCAGTCACGTCACGTCACCGATCTATTTAGATCATACCTCCGCCTATTCATTGGGTGTGGATAGATCCTCAGAATGTCCTGTGCGTATCGAGATAGGATCCGTCAGTTATGTGTATCAGAGCATAGGTAGTCCATATGATAAGCAATCAGATAAAACCATGGGCCCGTGGTACAATTTAGAAGTTAGTTCTAAATAGTTCTTTTTGAGATTGTTAATAGAATAGTCGACTGGATAATCCCTATAGAGATTTGACATTTACATCTATATCTCTGGGATTTATCCGGATACCTGTGACGGAGGAATTATACATTTTACATGTCCTCGACCTGTATGATTCAGCGAGTTTATCCGTGATCGTCATAATTTACGGGTGGATAAATTATGGACACGAATTGGATTTCGTGACAGATATGCCTGAATCTAGAGAGTCTCACTAATGTAATATACTCGTAGAGCACTAGAGAAACATTTATAAATAATATTGATTATTTATAAAGTCGTTTAAAGGTTAAACGAAAAATACATGTGTAGGGACCCGATGGTCATTTCTTTAATTTTTGTGTATTTGCATTTAATATTAGATTAATTCAAATACACATTAATTAATTGTCAAATTGAGATATTTGAATAATATTATAAATATTTATATTTAATATATTTGTATTTAATTAATTAATTATTTGTTAAATGATTAAATTAATTAAAATATAAATTTCTTAAGTTATGATATTTGTTTTAATGACTTTATTTGCCTTTTTTGACTTGTTATAAAGTTATTAAAGTTGTAATGATTAAATATAACAAGTTGATAAAGCTAATTAAATGAAACAAATTTGAAAAAATATCTAGATATTTTAATTACCAAATTTTCGGCCAGGGCTTATTTTTTTTGTATAAATTGTTTTGTTTTCATTTAGGGTTTCATAACCTTGGAACACTTATCAAATACTCCATTAAAAGGAAAAAAAAGAAGCTTGAAGAAAAGAAAGAAAAACAAGAAAAAGCTTGGATTTTAATAAGTTTTTCCAACTTGCTATTAGAATGGAAAATGTCCTTGAGTTCTAGGCTTTATGCTATGAGTTTCTTTTTTTTTCTATTCTTTATTATTTGTATTTTTGATGGATGAAAGATTTGAAAAGTGTTGAGTATGTATAAAGTTCAAAAGAATGCTTCTAATATGTTAATAAGCACACTTTTGATAGTTTGAGAAACTTGTTGCTAATCTAGAGTTGTTGGCCCACTCTTAAATGACCTAGATTTGTTCTATAGTTGTTTCATTGTGGTGAGGCTTGATTGTAATGAAAGAAACATGATTGAAGTATTGGATTTTGTTAATTTGGTCTAATTTGAAGAATTTGAAAAATTAGGGTTTAAGACCACTTCCAAATTTGGGTTTTTTCATTTATATGGTGTATTTGGATGTTTATATGATACGTATTAAATCTTATGTTTATTGGATTTCATTTGCATGTGTTTTGAACAATGGAAGTGCAAAATGCACTTATTCCCCCTTAATGAGGCTCACGGCCTTGGTGGCTAAAATTGGGATTTTTGTTGCTAATTGTATTTTTACATTTGGGATATGTTAAATTCATATTAGTAATGATTTATAATCATTCAAAATTGTTTTGAACAATTTCGGACTAAAATGAACAAAATGTAAAGTATAGGGGTAATTCGGTAATTACACAAAAATTTGATTTCTTGTGTAATATTTCATAATTTGATTATTGGGTAATTAAATAAATAAGTTTAATTAATTAATCCGAGAAAAAGTTTTGAAATCGGAAAATTGTGATTTTCCACTATTCCGCTGTGTTACTGGATTTTCCGCAATAAAACCCATTCAAAGGTAGCCTTTAGGCATTTCCCTCGAATGGAGGACCTTTTGTTGGGTTCTCTAAGAATAACCTAGGATCAATTAAGAATTAAATTATGTGAATACGCAAATTAAAGTAGCGGAAAATACTTACAATGCTCGGTTGAGTGGATGTAGGAGATAACAAAAAATTTTCCTCCATGGAAGTTGCTCCAAGCTCTCTTATTTGATGTATGTTGAGCTACCAAGCTTGATTCTTGAATTCCAAACTCATAGGAAAGGTTTCCCTATCACCTTTGTATGATTCTTTGATGTGCTAGCATGCAAGATGTTTGAATCAAAATCTTCAACCAAGAACCCTAGGTCTCGGCAATTGGAGAGAAAAAGAGGGTGAGGTTTCGGTTTTTTTACAACAATGAGAGAATGAGTTGTGTTTTTTTATTGTTAAATGTATATTTGATTTCAAAAATCAAATCCATTTACAAAAAGTCAAGTTGGTAAAAATTTCTTTCACAAATAAACAAAATGTGCAAGACAAGTTACTTCTATCAACCAAAAAGGTGATAAAGTTGACTAGTGATATGACTTGTGTGGGCCCCATTTGAATTCAAAATCCGAGTGGACCCGCAAACACATTCCGGGCTCGGGTTTGTTAATTACGAATTAACAAATTTTTCGTTGTGACTTAATTAAATCAAATTTAATTAAATAATTATGCCTAGCAAAATTACTATTAAAGTCGCTTGCGAATCAATTCTAAATTAATTCGTTCGCCCGAATTAAAATCTAATTTTAATTCCGTTATGAAATCTAATTTCATTTAATATATCGAATATATTATTTTATCAATTAATTCCAATTAATCATTCTCTCTCTCTCTTTTAATTAAATTTTATCCCAGATAAATTTCGCCGTAATTAATCCTAGATTAATTTTCTCTCTCTTCCAATTAATCCCAGATTAATTATGTTCGAGTCATACGTCATCGGTGAATCTTCGGGAAGTGACCCACGGATCCCTGGATATGTTAACAGTAAATCCGGTCATCGGAGTATCCGAATACGTGCGTACCTAGTACCACATTCTTACCGATTTACAAGACAAGGTTGGCTTCTAGCAAAGCACAGTGCCTACCCAATTCTCCAGAAATATTCTTTTAAGGAATATGTAATCTGTGTCAGGCGTAGTATACGTAGTATTGCGTATTACGATCCAGTATCGAATGTCACATGCTAGGCCTGGGGCTGGAATTGTGTCTGCCCCGTACGAAGCATATATCGGATCTCTGGTAACTAGTCACTATAATCAGATAATCATGACCAAGTCATATTATCCCAATGACTGTAGTACTAAAGAGTATTAGTTTCGTATCCTGCGTGATCATCATCTCCATATGACTGGAGTGATACTTCCATCTTGACATCACACCCACTACACTACGATTCCCAGTATACCCAGAAGAGGTGTACATAGAACCTGTTAAAGCCCCGGATGACCAAAACCAATGTATATTGATTGTCGCAAGTATTGGCGATGCAAGTCCCAGGTTAAGACCAAATACACCTACCCTGATTCGGATTCCCATAGACACATAGTCATACTACCAATGGGATTCCGATGGGTCTATCCAAAGCGAAGCTGTTCCCGTACCATCGGTAAACACAACCTCATATCACACTTGCATAAGTATCCAATACTTAAATATATGAGAACTATGTCGTTATGCTCCCACAACGCACACAAGTTCAATACTTGTCTATTCCACATTATCGATGTCTAGTCTGATATCTTATTAATCTGGTACTAATCATATGGACTTTTATCATTTATGTATCTTGGTAATCCAATTACAAATGATAAACGAGCAATTTCCTTTGTCACATAGTTAATTTGTACAACAACACCATGTTCTGTACAAATAGTGATGTTATGGGTCATAATTGTCCAACACCTTTAACCCAACATGATTAGCCCATCCGCACTAGATAACTATGCATGAATAAACAAAGCAATAATACACAAAAAGTAGATAACATAATAATAAAAGAGATGTGCCCAAGGCCGACATCTATATGGGACTTCGTATGCCTGACTGAACTTATTTCACATTCAATCAAGCATACTTCGTCTGACGCAGCAAAACATCGTGGTAAAGGTAGCTTTAGGCATTTCCCTCGAATGGAGGACCTTTAACCCAACATGATTAGCCCATGCGCACTAGATTAACAATGCATAAATAAACAAATAAAGCAATATCATGCGGAAAATAAATAACGGAATAATAAAACAAAAACTATGAATGAACATAAAATTAAATAACAAAATGAAACACGTGCTTAAAAGTTTCTCAAGCGGAACGTGAAGTTGTATCCGAAGTACAGACCACACTACCGTCCATTCGGATTCGGCTACGGAATTTACGTCTGGGTTTCCATCCGATATACCGGCAAGAGATGACACGTAATCATTAACTCAACATAGTAAAAGGGGGCCCTCAAGTCTTACCTTTTAAGTTGCTCCTCAGAAATGCATTACGTCGTCGCCGGAAGGGTCATGCTCCGTAATTTTTCTGGTTTTCTGGCTCGGGTTCGCTGCTATTTTGCTCGTTGTTTTCTCTATCTTCCATCGCTGTTTTGGAATGTTTTTTGTTGGTGTTTTCTATGTTGTTTTTTCTGCTGTTTGGAGGTTTTTTTGGGAATTGTTTCAGGCATTTTAAGGGGTATTGTTTGGGTAATTTTGGACTGTTTTTGGTGTATTTCCGGTGATCTGATTCATGGTTTGGCGGCTGATTTGGTTACTGGTTTCCGTGTTCGGTCAAGGGTTGGTTTATGGGCTTGATTATTCGGTTAGTCTGGGGCTTATTCTGTGTTCTTTGTTTCGGGGTTCGGTCAGAGGAAATGGACGTGGTTTGTTGTCGGTTAGGGCTCGATTATTTTTGGTGAAGAGTTATGCGTGAGTGTTGTTAATGGAATATGTGTGTATTGAATGTGTGTTGGTGTGTGTTAGTTTTGAGTGCGTGAGTGGCTACTTTGTGTGTGTTTGTGAGTGGCTGTGTGTTGAACGTGAAGAATTAGACGTGTGTTTAGACTGTAGATTGCTGAGTGTAGCTGCTGTGTATGTTCGCTTTGTGTTGTGTTGTGTGAAGAAGGGACATGTGTGTGTGCATTTTGTGGGTGGGCTGCTGTTAGTGGATGTTTATGGTTGAGAGAGGCGAGAGTAAGAGCTTAGATTTGTGTCTGTTTGGTGATTAGCCGAGAGAGTTGAGAGGATTAAGAAGAAGAAGCCTAGTCGTGAAGAGAGGAGAAGGTTAAGGTTTCTCTTGTGTGGCCGTTAGAATGTTGGGTTAGGAGCCTAGGGTTTGGTTTTGTATTATTTTTTAGTGGTGCAAGCTAGGGTTAGGGTTGTGCATGTGTTTTCAAAAGGAAATAAATCAAGCAATAAATGGGTGTATTTAATTAATTTATTTAGGGAAAGAAATTGTGTATTTTTTGTGGGGATTGGATTCAAAATTTTTCTTAAATTTGGAAGGGGATTTGATGGATTTTGACATGTGATTTGTATGTGTTTTAATTATTTTGGATTGGGCTTTGGGCGAAATGGGATTTTTTTATGGGTTGGCGAGGGTTTTGGGCTGAGGCTAATATTTAATACATGAATCGACTAAGCGAACCCGAGGCTAAATAGTGAGTTTAAATTTGATAGCGTATTAATTTTTTTAATTTTCCCTTCCGACTTCTGTTTCCCGCGACTTCCGCAACTTATCCGGTAGTGCCTCCAAAGAGGTTCATCATTGGGCTTTATGCAAAATGCAGTGTCTATAGTTGTCCCCACTTTGATGGGACTTGTACAGTGTGTGACAGTGACAATCCTATCAAAGTCATGCATGTATTTTTTACTTATTGGCTCGCCAGCTGTCGCCGAACTTACCTGTTGTTTTTAGATGCTTTGAACTGAGTTGATTTAATGATGAGGTGCTGCGACCCCTAAGGTTCATCTCTGCAAGATGCTGCGATATCTAGGATTCATTACAGAACTAAGCTGATGTAAGACGATGGTTCATTTCCGAACCGTTACTGAATGAGATGGTGGTTTATTCCCGAACCGTTACTCGATGAGAGATGGTTCATTTTTGAACCGCTACTTGAGTTAAGATGGTTCATTTTTGAACCGTTACTTGATGAGAGTGGCTCATTTTGAAACCTTTACTTGATGAGAGATGGCTCATTTTTGAACCGTTACTTAATAAGAGATGGCTTTGAACCGTTACTTGATGAGAGATGGCTCTTTTTTGAATTGTTACTTAATGAGAGATGGCTCATTTTTGAACCTTTACTTGATGAGAGATGGCTCATTTTTGAACCGTTACTTGTTAAGAGATGGCTCATTTTTGAACCGTTACTTGATGAGAGATGGCTCATTTTTGAACCGTTACTTGATGAGAGATGGCTCATTTTTGAACCGTTACTTGATGAGAGATGGCTCATTTTTGAACCGTTACTTAATAAGAGATGGCTAATTTTTGAACTGTTACTTGATGAGAGATGGTTCATTTTTGAACCATTACTGAATTGAGATGGTTTGTTGTCATTCCCAGCTTGTTCGTCTTTGCCGTTTCTTTTTTCAATAAAAACCTGTGAACATAAAAAAAATTACATGTATGTGACATGTATGCATAGATGTACTTCCTATTCTGATGGGTTAGGCCTTCCTTGTGTTCTTTGGTGCCCTTTGCCTACAAATGTCTTCGGTCGCCCCTAGGTCTGCTTATAATTTCCTTCTGCCAGTTCTACTCTGGTGATTGATCAGTTTTCTTTGGTCCCATGGCTCATGATCTCGTTGTATTCCTTTGTCTTGCAGGTTCATCCTGATATTTTGCCTAAGTTGTCCCCCTAATAGTTACACATATTATCGTCCTCAAAGGATGCCCAGTAATGAAACGAGAGAACCTTCAAAACACTCAATGCAACTCAAATCCAAGTCTTTGAATAAATGATCTAAGTCAGACTCAAAGTGTGTGTGTGTGTGTAAAGGTTCATTTACAGCTTGATTCCTAGGTAAGCCAACTCAAATGATTTCGTTTAAAAATTGGGATCGACGGGTCAAACCAACCTAGATGTCTCAATTATGCTCTATAATTGCTTTTATGTGTTCAATATCATATGATTTTTTTTTTTTTTTATTATTTTTTTTATTATTTTTCAACACACCTACCCTTTAAGGTAGCATTTCTCCTCATGGTGGTCCTAATATTCATTCATGGGTAGCTTCACGCTTATCGGTTATAGGTGGTTTATATTATTTTTTTCGAGACCTTTTCTTTTATTTTCAACCATACCACACATCATAACACAAGCGAATCAGGATAGACATCTAAGCAAACGGTCATTCATCGACCTGCAATTTCTTCAACTAGTCACCTTGCCGACTACTCATGTTTTTCACTGCTAAGAACCTATAATGAAGTGCTTACGAGTCTAACATAGATCAATTAATTAAAGCATCAGATAAAAGCACATCAAGAACTTATCGTTTCTAAGATTTCACCCTAAAGCAAACGATTTCATCATTGGACTTGTGCCTAACTATTAAGGACTAAAATCAAACAATTTTTTTTCTCTTTTTTGTTTCCTTTTTTTAATTTTTTTTCTCTTTTTTTTTTCTTTTTTTTTTCTCCTTTTTTTAAGGCCCCCTAATGGTCTTTCTATCATTGCCTTAAAGTTTTCTGTTTCTCGACTTCCTTTTCCCTGATATCCATGTTTGGCTAAACTTTTTTTTTGACAAGTTTTCTTTCTTCTCTAACCTAACAGATTTCTACGATGGCTTTTAAAACTAGGAGTTGGCATGGCGTTTGTATGCATGCGATGTGTGAGATACATAAAATGCATGTGGTTATCAAAAAACACATATATCCTTTCGACCTTATTCCTCCCACACTCGTGGAAAGTTTATTTTTGGTTCTAGATATGGCTTATTCTATGCACCGATGTAAGGCACACAAAATTGCTTCTCTCCTATTCTATGAGGTGAACCTTGGTCACTTCAGTCCCTTTCCATCGGTAAAAGAGAAAGACCACCCATTTACAACATGGACTAAGCCTATTATGGTATCATGCCATTGTCTAGAAACGACGAATTGGGCTTTCAGCAACCGCGGTCATGGGGATGAACTTGGAGGTATCCAAAGTAAACAAATATACCGTAACAAGGCTTATCTTTCCTAGATGAAAGCCAGTGTGGATATCGGACTCATGCTTCTAGCATATTTGGATTATGATTGGATCTTCTAAGTCCATCAAGTTTTTCATACAAGTTGGCCCATTATCATTTCAAAGCATTCAATCATATTATTGCGAGGTGCAAACTTGTCCCAGTTGAAAAAGGCCCAACAAGTTTACACTTTTACGATAATGTGACTAAACAACTTCAAATGATAGGAGGCCCAAACACAAAGTGGCCCATCGATATTTTGAAAATTTTTGGTCCGATCGGCATAAGACGTAAACTCGACCCAGTTTAAATGGTCCAACAAGTTTGTATCTTAAGACGAGAAGTCTAACTGGATCTAAATGATAATGGTCCCAAACACAAGCATAAGGGATGGCTTCTATAGGTCATACAACTACGGTTCACATGTGAGTTTATAGGGGTATGGATAAAGGCTCTCGCCGGTGAAGGGTATCCCACAACTAGGTCTCCCCCACTCGAGGGTTCGAGCGACCAAATGAGTGCACCCTTTTTTTATACCCTAAGGTACGTGCCAACGAATGACGATACCATATAATGATCCGCCGTTTCGAGCGAAAATGACTTCACAATATATGATGCCATCAAGGTAGGAAAGGGTATGCAAAATATATGAGATAAGGTTAACTAAAGCAAAAATAGCAAACATTACAAGACATTATTTCAGGGTCGATTCTCTATCCCTAGTGGAGTCGCTAGACTGTAGACATGGTACAGAGGTACGGCGACACTGTATGGGCTCGTGGCCCGGTCGGGAGTACAGAATAGCCCGCAAGGGACTAAACCGGAGAATAAAGGAGTCGCCACCCAGTGTGAACTGGGAAATGATTTAAGGCCGCACTCACCCCTCGCAAGGGAAAACCTCAAACTGTTGGGTTCAGAATGATCCCTTACTTATGACAATTGTAATGAAAGGATTTATGCAATAGTATAACCAAGTCTTATGAAACACATGCAAGATAATTTAATCAACACCCAAGTTTTCACACCCATAAAAGTAAATAAAATAAAAATGAGCGCATAATTCCATAAACATATCAAATAAAGAAATGAGAAAATATAAATAAATAATAACTGTAAAAAACGTCAATAATAAAGTGAGATGATTAAGTATGTAATGCAAAAGAAATGACCAAAGAAGCAAACATGCATGAAATATGAGGAAGAGAAGTCGATTCACTACATGTACGTTCGTGTAGCGTTCGAAAACGCGTTCGAACGGTAAATAGAATGCATGTGTTCGAGTAGCGTTTGGAAACGCGTTCGAACGGGATAAGGCCGAATGTATACATTCGAGTAGCGTTTGAGGATGTGTTTGAATGAGATTACCAAAGTGGTATCTAAAATGACACAAACACATGCGTGAATATTTCTCAAACGGTACGTGGAGTTGTATCCCAACTACAGATCGCACTACCGTCCATTCGGATTCAGCTACGGAATTTATGTCTGGATTTACATCCGATATACAGCGAGAGGAAACACTCAAGCATTAACACGGCATGAATGCGAAAATGAAAAATAACAATAAAAAAAAAAGGATGAATAGAAAAATCAATAGAAAAAGGGCATTACAAACTATGGTTAAGGTAGCCTTTAGGCATTTCCCTCGAATAGAGGACCTTTAATCCAACATGATTAGCCCATGCGCACGAGATAAAAAATACATGGATAAACGAAGCAATAACATATGGAAAGTAAATAACGGAATTATAAAAGATATGCGACCAAGGCCGACATCTATATGGGACATCATACGCCCGATTGAACATATTTCGCATTCAATCAAGCATACTTTGTCCGGCACTGCAAAACATCGCGGTAAATGTAGCCTTTAGGTATTTCCCTCGAAGAAATGACCTTTAACCCACATGATTAGCCCATGCGCACTAGATAACAATGTATGAAAAACAAAGCAATAATACGCAAAAAGTAAATGACCGGATAATAAAAGAGATGCAACCAAGACCGACATCTATAAGGGACTTCGTATCCCTGACTGAACGTATTTCACATTCAATAAAACATATTTCATCCGGCGCGGAAAAACATCGTAGTAAAGGTAGGCTTTAGGCATTTCCCTCGAATGGATGACCTTTAACCCAACATGATTAGCCCATGCGCACTAGATAACTATGCATGAATAAACAAAGTTTCGCTGTTATTTTGCTCGCTATTTTCTTTGTCTTTCGTCACTGTTTTGGACTGTTTTTATGTTGTTTTCTATGTTGTTTTTACTACTGTTTGGTGGTTATTTTCGGACTGTTTTGGTGTTTTAGGGGGTGCTCTTTGGGTGATTTTTGGACTGGTTTTAGGACTATTTTGGGGTTATTTTTCGATGATCTGATTCATGGTTTGGCGGGTGATTTGGTTACTGGTTTTGGCATTCGGTTAGGGGTTGGTTTATGGGCTTGATTATTCGGTCAGTCTGGGGATTATTCTGTGTTCTTTGTTTCGGTGTTCGGTCATGGGTAATGGACGTAGTTTGTTGTCTGTTAGGGCTCGATTGTTTTTTTTTGAAGGGTTGTGCATGAGTGTTTTTAATGGACTGTGTGTGTTTGAAGGTGTGTCGGTGTGTGTGGAGTTTGAGTGCGTGAGTGGCTGTTTTGTGTGTGTTTGTGAGTGGCTGTGTGTTGAACGTGAAGAATGGGATGTGTGTTTAGACTGTAGACAGCCGAGTGTAGCTGTTGTGTATGTTCGTTTTGTGTTGTGTTGTGTGAAGAAGTGATGTGTTTGTGTACGTTTTGTGGGTGGACTGCTGTTAGTGGCTGTTTAGGGTTGAGAGAGGCGAGATGGAGAGCTTTGATTTGTTTCTGTTTGGTGATTTACCGAGAGAGGTAAGAGGATTAGGAAGAAGAAGCCTAGTCGTGAAGAGATGAGAAGGTTAAGGTTTCTCTTGTGTGGCCGTGAGAATGTTGGGAAGAAGAGGAGCCTAGGATTTGGTTTTGTGTTTTTTATAGTGGTGCATGCTAGGGTTAGGGTTGTGCATGGGTTTTTCAAAAGGAAATAAATCAAGCAATAAATGGGTGTATTTAATTAATTTATTTAGGGAAAGAAATTGTGTATTTTTGGTGGGGATTGGATTCAAAATATTTTTAAATTTGGAAGGGGATTTGATGAAATTTGACATGTGTTTTGTATGTGTTTTAATTATTTTAGATTGGGCTTGGGCGAAATGGGATTTTTTTATGGGTTGCGGGGGTTTTGGGCCGAGGCTAATATTTTAATACATGAATCGACTAAGCGAACCCGAGGCTAAATAGTGAGTTTAAATTTGATAGCGTATTAATTTTTGAATTTTCCCTTTCGACGTTTGTTTCCCGCAACTTCTGCAACTTATCGGGTAGTGCCTCCATACGAGGCTCATCATTGGGCTTTATGCAAAAATGCAGTGTCTAGACTTTCCTTTCGTATGGAAGTCTTGTTCTTACCAAATGGAGTACTAAGTTGATCCTCTTCCTAGCGAAAGCGGAATAGCGGCCCTTAAGGAAGACCTTGAAGAAGCTAGAGTTTGGTAGCATTTTG
Source organism: Zanthoxylum bungeanum (assembly GCA_019454045.1). NCBI lineage: Eukaryota > Viridiplantae > Streptophyta > Magnoliopsida > Sapindales > Rutaceae > Zanthoxylum > Zanthoxylum bungeanum. Next base: position 162,431 of record SKCR01037553.1, read on the forward strand.
TTCTGCTTTTAATTCTGCGGACTCGGATGGATCAATTTAGGCTTCGGCGTGGCTAATGCCAAGACACTTTTCATTTGACGCGGATCCTTCGAAAGTGAAGCCAACTAAAGCCCGAGAATTTAACTATTTCAGTTGTTATTCGGGGTAGGAGTGGGGTGTTAAATCAAATAGTTGTAGAATATTAGGTGCATATCAGCTTCCTAAAACCTCTATTCAGGGAATTGATAGAAATAAGCCTTGATTTTCTCCCTAGGGTGAATCATGAATTAAGGTCCCTCAAAAACCAGGAAATATTCATATAGCTTGTTATGAACAACATCCAATGGACCATGGACGAAACGGCCACTGCCTGAAAGGACTATGTCCAGGGGACCGCCGCCCCCCTACAAGGTACATCTTACGCCTATGGGCCGCTATAACTATCCAAGAAGACACTCGAAAAATGAAGGATAAACAAACCAAACCCACCCGCTGGACTTCTGAGCTACAAGTTCCACGACACAGAAGCGGAATTCTCTAAAAAGCCAAGGGAATTCTATATGCTTCTATTGTTGGAAGCTTTATGTACGCCCAGACGTGTACACGGCCGGACATTGCCTATGTTGTGGGTTTACTAGGTAGATACCAAAGTAACCCAGGCATGAAGCATGGGAAAGCTTCCTTTAAAGTCATGGGGTATCTTCAGGGGACCAGAGACTAAATGATCACACGTTATGGACATGGATCGGTCCAAGGACATTCCCATACCACACACCGGCGAATGTGATCATTAAGGAAAAAGCACATACTAACTACTATCATAGGAGAATAATATTCCAGACATGATTGGATGAGATCGGTCCCCTATGCACCCCGACTAAGATCTTGGCAAGAATCCCATCCACTTGTGAAAGCTAGACTCAGCCCATAACTTTTGTCTTGTCATTCTGATACAATACAAAAGGTGTTCCCCATCCCCAAATTTGTTGCTACTATCAACCATCTCCCCTCTGCCGATCTGCTTAGGTTCTTCATTAGATCTGTAAACTGGATCTGGGCAGAGGAACCAAGGTAACTTCATTCTAATCACTCAAAACTGGAAGAGTTCTTAGTTTTTGAAATTACTCGTCCAATGGAGGAGATAAGATCTGATGAGTGCGAACAGGAGCACCAATTGCAAGAGACTGTAAGGGACAATGGGAGAGTGAAGGTGATCCCTCATAAGGAGGTGCTGGTGTCTGGTTATTTGTTCTCGAATCAATGATTGGGGTAGGAAAGGCTGGATTGCTGATTGAGCGATACCATGTCTCAGGAATTTTTTTACACCTATCGACTTGGCCCGTAGAATAGAATTGTTTCCTGACCCAGCACTCGCATATAACCTCTTAGCTACTATTGGCCATTGGGCATTCCCATTCATCTGGAAGGAAGAGGAAATCGACCCCCAACAATTGGTCATCATTCATGGCCTTCTGGTGCAACTTGGGAGGAGATTGATCATGTTATTGCTGAAAAGAAAAACCAAATTCTTCTATTTAATGTCAATTCATCCACAGTTCCATTCTTTGTAGAGGAAGGCAAAATGTTTATTCTTCCATCAAACTCATTTTGGTGGTACTTCCCGCCGTATTCACTTCTTCCACTTCTGGAAAGTCGAAATAGCGAGCTTTCGACTAAGTTCTGTTTCATATATGATATGTAGTTACAGCTCCCCTTAAGCTGGGGATAACCTCCTTGGAGGAGCAATCATTGCTCCATTAGCCCAGTACCTTTTTGGTATCGTCATTTCCCCTGCAAAAGTAGACTTGTTGAATCGAGAGACCCTTACTGAACATCTGGTACACGAAGGTCTGACTCAATTAAATGAATGGTAATGGTAGGAGCTCTATGTATGCATTATAAAGATTTCGCACGGATTGCCTACCAATGCTATATGAGGGGAAGCACCCCGCCTATCTCTATCTGATCTTTTTAAACGGGCCTTGTTACTACAGTACAGAGAAATGGCTGTATACAGGAATAAAACCCTCTTCTGATTCTGCGTCGCTTGCTGCATCGATATTCCATATCTCCTTCTGAATCTTCGTCATTCTTTGAAGAGGGAATTGCTGATGATTCCGGCCGGCTCTGTAGTTTCGAGGCTGGCTTAGATCTTTCCGCCGTTTTGGGGAACATCTTGGCCTTAACTTCTGCTTTGGTTGGCTCCCTTTGAGGGGTCGCAGGGGCAGAAGGCTGACCGACGAACCAGGGTCTAACAGGATGAGAATTGTCCCCTCCAGTCAAGAAGTGGAGCCTCACAATCACTAGCCAATATGTTTTCCTCGCATGCCTTTCTTCGTTCATGGTTCGATATTCTAGTGTCCTAAGCGTAGAGGAAGTCTCCCCTCTAATCCGATGAGTCCCCGATCCTCTTTTATCCACCATCTATTCACTCCTAGTCATCCTAGTGAATAAAATCCCATTCATTTATTCTCTCATAAGGTGATCAGACAGACAATTGCGTGATCCTCTAGCGGTCGTGTTTCGACCGGATCGGAAAGACCAATTATTTATGAAAGGAAATATGGTCGAAGCGTGGAAGCTTTCCTCGGTGGGTATGACTCGAAGTCTATTTTCAAATATGCGCCTCAAGACTTGAATCATCATCGGATTTGCATTTGCATTGGACTTCACCGAAGAGATTTCAAAAAGCAAGAATTCTCTCCACATTCTTACTGGGTGATCCAGAAATTTGCCTATTATTTTTTCAACTGTTATTTCGATATAGAAAGATCTCCTTATTTCTTCACCGTGAATTCTCGCATAATTTTCTTGAAAAGATATTCTATCACCGTGGGAGATTCTCAAATGAGTAATGCTTACCATTCCATTATTCACACAAACCCTCCATGATTTATCGGCTCCCTTACTTGAGGAATAGTTTCACGAAAATAGAGACGAATCGGAATAACGTCCAATCTTGTTTCTGGATTGAGTGGAAAATGGATATATGAAGTTTGTTATGTTCCTCTGTGCATTTATGTGATGGGTAAATCCCCATGAAAAAGGGGCAACGTTTTTATAGTTTGTGATTGGTTATAACTGTTAAGATTTTCTCTCGGATAAATCTGTCTCTTAATAGATCTCTTCTTCTTCCTCAATCTTCGGAGAATGCCGCTTTTTATTATTGTAAGTTCTCTCTTCCAAAAATTTCCTCAAAGTAGACGATAAATTTTAAATCTTAATACAGGCAAGGCATAAGAGCGTAGTGCGCGGAGCCCCGAAAGGTGTTAGTGGTTTATCATTGGGTCAATAATCCCTCTTTTTGTGCTACTCCTAGTCCTAGGGCGGGAAGAAGATAAGAAAACGCGAAGCGTTCTCTTGGTTTCCCAACTTGTTGCTTCTAAAGGCTGCCTTCTTTGTCTGCTTCGGTTTACCTTCTTTCAGTGGTAGCTTTTGTGGCTAGCTCGTTATCTTGGTTCTCATGCTCAAGCTGAAGCAATTGAATAAAGAGTTGTTGGAGTTTCTACGGCCCCGAGGATCGAATACAAAGCATTCAACATGTGTGAATACAACGAGGTAGTTGCGGAATACTCACATCGATCGGTTGAGTGACGTGGGAGGCAACAAAAATCTGATTTTCTGCACACTAGACTGCTCGGAAGTGACTATTTTTCCCTCCATTGTGTGCTCGACAATCTTCAAGTTTTGAGCTCCAAGCTTCGTCAAACGATTCTAAGCTCATGGGTGGACTTCCCTATCACATTCGCATGACTTCGTAGTGTGCTAGCACTCCCGATTTTCCCACGAAATTGCGACTTTTGCTTCCCATTTTTCTCTTAGTCTCTCGGCAGTGGGCTGCTAAAAACAGAAGAAAAATGCCCATTGTGGGCGTGAGAGAGAAGAAGAAATTGGATAGAGAGAGATGATCAAAAGTGTTGTATTTTGTAATAGATTTCTAAAATCATATAACTACTTTTTTGCTTTTCAAAAAGTCAAGCCAAATACCAAACACTTAAAATAATGATATTAGTCATTCAAGCTTTCAAAAAGCTTTTCAACAACTTCCATCATGTCACATCTTTCAATCAATCAAATCAAGTGACAAGTTGTCACATCACTCAAAGTGACTAATGATTTGACGTTTGATGCGACTAGCGATTTGACTCTTGATTTGACTTACGTGCCGCACTCGAATTTGAAATGTGAATGCGCTCGCAAACAATCCTGGGCTCGGGTTCGCTAATTCTAAATTAACGAATTTTCCGTTGCGTCGTAATTAAATCTAATTTAATTAAATAATCATGCCAAGCATAATTACTATTCACATCGCTAACGAATTAATTCTAAATTAATTCGTTCGCCCGAATTAAAATCTAATTTTAATTCCGCATCGAAATCCAATTTCGTTTAATATATCGAATATATTAATTTTTATCGATTAATTCCAAATTAATCGTTATCTCTCTTTAAATGATATTTTATCCCAGATAAAATATCTCCGCAATTAATCCCAGATTAATTTTCTGTCTTATCTTATTAATCCCAGATTAATTAAAGTGCGAGTCATACGTCATCGGTTAATCTTTGGGAAGCGACCCATGAGATCCGCGGATATGTTGGCAGTAAATTCAGTCGTCGGACTATCCGAACATGTAAGTTCCAAGTACTATGTTTTACCGATTTACAAGACAAGGTTGGCTTCTAGCAAAGCACCATGCCTACCCAATTCTCCAGAAATATCCTTACAGGAATAAGGATCTATATCAGGCGTAGTATACGTAGTATTGCGTATTTCTGTCCAGTATCGGATGATCACATGCAAGGCCTGGGGCTGGTACAGTGTCTGCCCCGTACGAAGCATATATCGAATAACGAGCAACTAGTCTCTTTAATATCGGATAATTATGACCAATTCATATTATCCCGATGGTTGAAACCTTTTTAGAGAACCAGTTATGTATCCCTACGCGATCATCAAATCCATATGACTGTAGTGACACTTCCGTCTTGACATCACACCCAACACACTATGATTCTCGATATACCCAGAAGAGGCGTACACAGAAACCGGTTAAAGCCCTGGACGACCAAAACCAAAGTATATTGATTGTCGCAAGCATTAGCGGTGCAAGTCTCAGGTTAAGACCAAATACACCTACCCTGATTTCGGATTTCCATAGACACATAGTCATACTACCAATGGAATTCCGAGGGGGTCTATCCAGAGCGAAGCTGTTTCCCGTACCATCGGTAAAACACAACCTCCTATTACACTTGCATGAGTATCCTATACCCAAATATATGAGAACTATGCAGTTATGCCCTTACAACGCGCACAAGTGTAATACTAGTCTTTTACGTATTTATCGATGTCCGATCTTGATAATACTTTGACTATGGATATTTAATGATTTATCTTTCGTGGACTGATATTGTCTCATATCATTCTCAATTGAGGAACAAATCATAAGGACCTCCTATCATTTATACATCTAGGTGATCTAATCACAAATGATAAGAGTGCTATCTCCTTTGTACAAATAGTGACGCTATGGGTCATAATTGTCCAACAATCTTCCACTTGGCCTATAACCAGTAACTCAAATTGCTGAGAAAAGGCTTTCATCAGCGGATTTCCATGATTATCATCTGATGCGATTTATATAATCATCACATCGTCACGATGTATGATCCGAATGAATCAGATGAATATCGAAGTATGTATCTGGATCGTTGATGAGACCATTAATTCTTTAGCTTGTGCTAAAGCCTAGCTCAGCTGCTAACAGAACTATATCTAATCTAATTAGATTTATTATCGACCCAGAAGGCTTTTATTGCTGTGTTAGCTGCAGCAATAACCCGCAATTGTTGTTTATTCGGTAACAGTATCTTGCTTGGAAGATTTACAGCTCACTATTCCGTTATTCAAAATGTATAATACCGTTTGCGACTCATAGTTGTCTTTCTCGATTAGGAAACTTGCTACAGTGATCCCAGTCACTTCAAGTTCTCCATCTCCATAGTATAAGACAACATCCTTAGTTCTCTAAGATACTAATGGATGTTCTTAACATCAATCCAGTGACTATCGGATTGGCCTGATTGTGACTCCATATGCTCAAATCGTATAAGACACCAGGTCACATACATTTTTCAATGTACAATTTCTCGGAGAGTTTTCATGAAAGCCAAGCTTCCACCGATTATTATTATGGGAATATCATTTCCAAGAAATGACTCATTATCATTATTTATATGACATCGATTGTCAATGCACTCCCACTAACCCTCATATATAAACAAGAATCATTTTCATTTTGAATTAAATCATAAACTATTATAATTACACCAAAACGATAATTCCAAGAACCTAATGCCTGCTTCAATCCAAACATGGATCGAATAACCTGCAAACCTTGTTTGCTAGTTTTGGTACGACGAAACCGATAGGATGTTGTAAACATCCTCCAAAAGGTTTCCTTTTCAGGAAAGCGATTTTCCCGTTCAGCTGTCATATTTCATAAATGAAACATGCAGCATTAGCAAGCATTATCTAAATGGATTTACCGTGGTAACAGGTAAAAGGTTGAATCGTAATCAACACAATGTTGATAACGATACCTTTCCGCTAAAAGCCTAGCTTTATACATTGGTATGTTGCCATCCATGTATGTCTTCCTTGAAGACTTATATAGTACTAGTAGGCACAATGCCTTGCGGTACATCAACTAGTATCCAAACTTGTTGATATACATGGAATCCAATTCGGATATTATGGCACTTTGCCATAATATGGAGTCGATACCTTGTATCACTTCCTCATACGTAGTCAGTTGGTAACCTCAAAAGATTGACATCTTTACGAGGTGAGATCAGAAACCCATACCCTATGTTATTTTCTAACTCTCTCCGACATATGTGGTTCTTATGTATTCGAAGATTAATGGTCATAGTTTCATCCTTGATGAACTATTTGTGTTCCATTAAGGAATTGGTGCCTTTGAATAGTATTATTCTGATTTTCATCGAGTTTTACTATCCTCCCACTTACCACTGCATATAGGTATTCCTCTTAGGAAAACCGCATGGCGAGCAACAATTATTTTTTCTCTTGTAAGATGTATAAGTACAATACTTTGGTATCCCTAGGATAACCTACAATTGGCACTTATCCAATTTGGGTTTTAGTTTGGTATCATCCAAACATATGCCTAGCATCCCAAGTATTCAGGAATGAGAAACCTAGTTTCCAAATATCATGTTCATATCTAATATGAAATCTGTCAAACAGATTTTATGGAACCTTATTCTAAATAATTTCTGCACTGTTAATGCTTATCCGTTGAAGGAAATGGTAGCTCAGAGCGACACGTGATTAACCTTATCATGTCCAACAAAATTCGGTTTATCCTGTTCGGACACACCGTCAAAATGACGTGTTTCGGGAGGAGTCCTCATTGAAAGAATACTATAATCTTTCAAGTATATGAGAAACTTATTGCTTAAGTATTTTCATCATGGTCTAACCGCGATGATTTAATACTTTAGCCGATTTGTTTGTCTATTTCGTGTCGAAACTGTAAAAGTTTCCGATTTGTGTTTCAAAAGAAACATATAACCATAACGCGATGCCACATCCATAAAGGTCACGAAATATTCATATCCACCTCTAGCCTAGCTAGAAATGGGACCACTTGCTTCACTATGAACTAGGGCTAACAGATCAGTGGCTTTTACACTTTTACCAAGTAAATAGTGTTTTAGGCACTTTGCCGAATAAACTATATTCGTAGACTTTATTTGAATAGAATCAAATTTTTCCTAGTACCCACTCTTCAAAAGTGTGGATATACGATTCTTGTTTAACTGTGTCCCAGACAGCAATGCAACAATATGTTTCTTCTGATCAAATCAGTTTGAGCTATTTGTTTGTCATTTTGAAGATTTTATTTATACTCAAAATATAAATTATGTTATTCAAATCTAAAGTGTATATCTCAATATCATCTTTATATAATAAAACACTTTAGTGTTCTAAAATATAAAGGTTCACCCGCAGCGGGTTAAACACTGATATGGAGATAATATTCCTAGTCAAACTAGTTACATTATAACAGTTTCCAAATTTAGGTACGCACCCGAGGGTAGTTCCTAAACTTAGGTATCTACGGTTAAAACAGCGACAGACGTCCCGTTTCCAATTCACAGATTAATCTCTATTGAAGTCAATATCCTGTTCAAAACAGATTCTGAACATCAATACATTTATTTATGTATCACACTAAGTATTTAAAATCTAATTTCAATACTAGTTATGAACATATTATGACAAACATATTTGAAGTCGGAGCCTTGCTCGTTCTTCAATTCCTTCATATCTGCTTTGTCCAAACGGCAGTCACGCTTCTGCGATCCCGTTTGCCTCATTTAAGCAGCGATCCCGTTTGCCTCATTTAAGCAGACATTTTGGGATATTTCTTTTATCTTCCCAGAAGATTATAATGATATTGCCTTTGCCCTTTTTCACATTCCAGTAGCCTTTGGCCAAGCCTCGGGTTTCTAGAATATCGAAGTAAAGTGCGCCTTGCGCTACTTGCCTAATTGCAAAGTTTGACCTTATCTCCTCGAGAATAGTCATTAACTCTCCAAGAATTATTATTGTAATTTTAGTACTTCTTAAATCTAAAGATAGATTTATGAAGATCCTTCAATTTCTTTATCATAATTTAATGATCTAATCCTTAGTTGTGATTCAAAAATTAAGGAGTCTACTGCGACAAGCTAAATGGATTAAACACTTAAGTTATCATTACATGATTTTCCAAAGATCATGCTCTACTTTTTGCTTAACTCGAGGCTTTAGGCATAATATGCTATTTTATCAAATAAAGTAACTTATTAGATTTCAGGACTATCCTGAAATTACTCCCAATTTGAAAATTAAACCATTTAAACACATTTTCCCTATGATTATGTTTTAAATGTCAATCTTTCAATTTTCACTTGATTTTAATAGTCTAACTATTTAATCAACGATTTAGGTACTATTTATTATAATGATTACAATAGTCCAACTATTTAATCAACTATAATTTAATAGATTAACATCGATTATATTGATTACTATAATCCAATTATAAAATCAACTATAAATGAATAGTCTGAATGTAGCCCAACTATTTATTAAAACAACGATTTAAATATTAGTCCTACTAACATTTAATAATTTGACGAATGATATTTGAATGAGCGCGTATGGCAAGTAATTAAATGAGTATTGCAAATTCAATTCTTGCCTCCCATTATTTTTCGGCGAGCCTCTAACCCTCTGTCTAGTACTCGGGAAACCGTGTTTCCTAGTGGGCTAGGATCCCGTTAAATATCATACAATCTTGACTTTGGCCAACAAATTGTATGATAATTAACTAGGTAGATCTCTAAGATCAATTGGATCCAATCCAATTCCTAGATCTAGTAAGGGGACATCCAAGTCCGAAACATATATCTTATATATGCCATTAATCCAATGTATTGCCTAACCTTTTTCCTCTGAATCAACTAAGCCTTGGCTTTGGCACAACAAACTTAGTGATCCCAGTTAAGCGCGACCCATTGACCATGGAAAGCTTCGCAATCAATGTCGATGGACAAGAAGTGGTCTTGACTTTGGCCAAAAAACCACAACTTAGACAAGACATCAATATGGAACAAAGCCTTCGTGATTCAAACACATCCTCGACGGACAAAGGCCTTGACTTTGGCCAACAAGCCAATGCCAGTCTCGGATCTTGAGTGAGAATCACTCAATGGAAGGAACGACGCTTAATATTTTGCGAGGGTTTTTTCGAGTGCAAATTGGCAACCAATTTATTATCTTTTTTAAGGTCTCATCATCATACACCCTTAAACATGCATTCTAAACACATAATAAAGCGTGTATAAAAAATAATAATGATATGCGGATGGATATTTTACACATTGATCCTAGATCAAATCTCTCCATTTCTCTCTCCCGCTAGCACAAGTATTTACTTCTACCCGTTACACTACACTTCTAAATAAACCTTATTTACATTGAGGGGAATATGTGAGAAGAGAATACAAAGAATAAGGAGGTAATAAGGCTGGACACGCAGGTCCAATTAATAAATTCCAAATTTATTACAACAATTTCTAAAATTGCCCCACCCATCTAATATCCATCCGATATACATTATTCATGCATCGCAAACATGTATTCACACAAGAATGTTATCAATTAATCTAATCAAATTAATTACTCTGATAATTAGTGATCATCCAATGTTGAAACAACAATTTGATTTTGTTCGAGTCAAACTCGTTTTGCGAATAAGTACTCAAAGTACGAATTCTTGAATTGAATTAAACTACACAATTAAATCCAATTCAATTTTTATTTAATACTAATTCGCTATTTAATTCCAAATTAAATACTACACTTTATTTAATAAACCTTTACGATTTAAATTCCAAATTTAATCGTTATGGGTCTTAAAGCCCGATTAACATCCAACGTCAATTTAATTAAAGTCTAATGGGCTTTTAATTAATTTCTTTAAGGCGTGGAATTTTGGTCAACTCGGGTCGAACCCAATAACCAAAGTCCAATCCGGGAGTTACCCCATAAGTCCATAAATCGATTTAGGCCCATTAGGCACAATTAAACTTTAAAGATCCATTAGTCGCATTTGGGCTTTATGGAAGCGGTTTTGGGCCCAATTGGATCCAACCAATTTTGTCTAAACCCAACTTAGTACAACCAAGCCCAATAAGCCCATTTACAACTTTAGAAAGTCCAATTTCCAAAATTAGGCCCAATATAATTAAATTACAAATTCCAAATTCCCAATTTAATTACCAAAGTGTATAGCATTATTAATCACCCAAATCAATATTTCCAAAACATCAAATTAGCCTAACTAATCATGCTTATCATCATTAAATCATGTCCAACACAATTTAACAAAAATCAAACCCATTTACATGCTTTACTACTCTCGGCAATGGAAGGGATTTTGTGTCCGATTCGGTTTCAATCCAATTAATTCCACAATCGACATTAAATCAACATCACGAATGATTTCCAACTCATCCAATGAATCAAAATTCAAAAATCCAAGACCACGTTTAGGGCACCACATTTGGCCAACACCAAAAAAATGGGGAAATTTGTTCCAAACACAATTTCAACAAATTGATCCAATCAATCCTCAATTCAAACACATTTAAGCATATTAATTCATCCTTCAAACATGTGTGAATACAACGAGGGAGTTGCGGAATACTCACATCGATCGGTTGAGTGACGCGGGAGGCAACAAAAATCTGATTTTTTGCTCACTGGACTGCTCGGCAGTGAATGTTTTTCCCTCCATGGTGTGCTCGGCAATCTTCACGTTTCGAGCTCCAAGCTTCGCCAAACGATTCCAAGCTCATGGGTGGACTTCCCTATCACCTTCGCATGACTTCGTAGTGTGCTAGCACTCCCGATTTTGCCACAAAATCGCGACTTTTTCCGTAAAATCGTGACTTTTGCCACAAAATCGAGACTTTTGCTTCCCATTTTTCTCTTAGTCTCTCGGCAGTGGGCTGCCAAAAATAGAAGAAAAATGCCCCTTGTGGGCGTGAGAGAGAAGAAGAAATTGGAGAGAGAGAGATGATCAAAAGTGTTGTATTTTATAATAGATTTCTAAAATCATATACACTACTTTTCAACAACTTCTATCATGTCACATCTTTCAATCAATCAAATCAAGTGACAAGTTATCACATCACTCAAAGTGACTAACGATTTGACGCTTGATGCGACTAGCGATTTGACAGTTGATTTGACTTGCGTGCCGCACTCGAATTCGAAATGCGAATGCGCTCGCAAACAATCTTGGGCTCGGGTTCGCTAATTCCAAATTAACGAATTTTCCGTTGCGTCGTAATTAAATCTAATTTAATTAAATAATCATGCCAAGCATAATTATTATTCACGTCGCTAACGAATTAATTCTAAATTAATTCGTTTGCCCGAATTAAAATCTATTTTTAATTTCGCGTCGAAATCCAATTTCGTTTAATATATCGAATATATTAATTTTTATCGATTAATTCCAAATTAATCGTTATCTCTCTTTAAATGATATTTTATCCCAGATAAAATATCTCTGCAATTAATCCCAGATTAATTTTCTCTCTTATCTTATTAATCCCAGATTAATTAAAGTGTGGGTCATACGTCATCGGTGAACCTTTGGGAAGCGACCCATGAGATCCCAGGATATGTTGGCAGTAAATTCGGTCGTCAGACTATCCGAACACGTAAGTACCAAGTACTACGTTTTACCGTTTTACAAGACAAGGTTGGCTTCTAGCAAAGCGCCATGCCTACCCAATTCTCCAGAAATATCCTTACATGAATAAGGATCTATATCAGGCGTAATATACGTAGTATTGCGTATTTCTGTCCAGTATCGGATAATCACATGCAATGCCTGGGGCTGGTACAAACTCTGCCACGTACGAAGAATATATCAGATAACGAGCAACTAGTCTCTTTAATATAGGATAATTATGACCAAGTCATATTATCCCGAAGGTTGCAACCTTTTTAGAGAACCAGTTATGTATCCCTACGCGATCATCAACTCCATATTATTGGAGTGACACTTCCGTCTTGACATCACACCCAACACAGTATGATTCTCAATATACCTAGAAGAGGCACACACAGAAACCAGTTAAAACCCTGGAAGACCAAAACCAAAGTATATTGATTGTCGTAAGCATTAGCGGTGCAAGTCTCAGGTTAAGACCAAATACATCTACCCTTATTTCGGATTTCCATAGACACATAGTCATACTACCAATGGAATTCCGATGGGGTCTATCCAGAGCAAAGTTGTTTCCCATACCATCGGTAAAACAAAATATATGAGAACTATGATGTTATGCCCTCACAACGCGCACAAGTGTAATACTAGTCTTTTACGTATTTATCGATGTCCGATCTCGATAATACTCTGACTAGGGATATTTAATGATTTATTCTTTATGGACTGATATTGTCTCATATCATTCTCAATCCAGGAACAAATCATAAGGACCTCTTATCATTTATACATCTAGGATATCTAATCACAAATGATAAGAGTGCAATCTCCTTTGTCACAAAGTTAATTTGTACAACAACACCATGATCTGTACAAATAGTGACACTATGGGTCATAATTGTCAAACAAGAGTAGCATAGTAGCATCTATTTTCCCATCCCAATCGACGGCAGAATGGTACGCTTCCTCGTTCACTTGCGCGAGTTGGCACTGATTTCGTATGTGATGTAACTACAATACTTGAGAGATCTAGTGATCGGTTTATTGGCTATTATTACGATAGGTACATTTGGATGATAAGGCACATAGGTCTAATTACACAGTGTCTAATATTTCCACTTATATTCTCTTGATTGAGTGGATTAGGCGATATATTGATGGTTCTAGGTCATCCGATTGTATTATAGCTCGGGTAGGTAAAGTTCAAGTAGTAGTAAGGAGTAAGTATATACATATATTAGATTTCATTCGTGAGTGTGTTAACACGAGAATGGAGGAGGGCAGGGTATCGATCCAAAGCTCGAGTACGTGGTCAATGATGAGATCTTGCCTCAATAGGCTAAGGTTTCGGATTGAAAGAGGGAATTCCACATCTCCCCCTCATCCCCTCACCCCCTGCCTATTTGTAGACACACGCTATACTTGACCGACGCTGGCTCCATACCCAATGAACAAAAGGTATAGGAAGGCTTTCGAAAAGATTCTTTCTTTTACCATATTATGCTCTTATTCCTTTTTTAGAGTACATAAGAGAATAATAGTAGAAATAAGTATGTTAGTACAACTTTTAAGTTTTCTTAACATAACTCTTTTTGAATTACTTTCCGAAGAGAGTACTAAGGTGACGCTATTATGCTCTTATTCTAGTTTTAAAGTACATAAGAGCATAATAGCAGAAAGAAGTATGTTAGTACAACTTTCAAGTTCATGTGGCATTAGTACGGGTCATGCGGCTATCGGAGGCCACAATTCTGATAGGAATTGAATAAGGCCTTTACCAAACTCTAGATTCTTCAAGGTCATCCGCACGAGGGAATATCTAGTGATAGAGGAAAATACGAGAATTCAGGTTTGTAATGAATATACTACACCAGAAAATAAAGTATCTTACCGCGAATCAGCTTGAAAAGCGGCTATCGGAGTCAGGCTTAAGAGAGCCTTTCAATTCGGTTTTCCCAAGCAATTGGAGAGGAATCTGCTACTGTATCGAGCGCTTATATTAGCTCAAAGCATTGTATCCGGGGCTTCCAACAGAAAGGGGAAATTCATCAATCAAGGAATGCCCTCGATCACTGACCCACCTGGGGATAAGAAAGCAAAGTTGACCTTAATCTACTTTCTCGGGTATCTAGCTTATAGAAGACAAGGACCCAGGGTGATCCAAAGGCTTACCCACATATCAAAGAAAGGCTGTAACCCTAGTCTCAAAGAAAGAGAAAGGGTGGAAGACACATCTGTAGGCGAGCAACAAAAGAAAGCCATTTGAATCTCGATAATAAAGTGAATCAGCCATCTCGTATCTCAAAACCATGCTTCATTTGTGTTTCAGGGCCTGAATCACGAGTTGGAAAAATTGGGTGCTATCATATTCATATAGCTTTGTATCGGTTAAGTTCACGAGTTGGAGATAAGGGAACTCGAACCGCTGACATTCGCCACAGGGTAAACCATCGATCCGGAGAAGGGTTACAAATCAATCAAAGAGGAACGTTGGATAGCCCCTGCTTCCATGATGAAAGATTCAGCCAAGAAGGAAAAGACTAGTTCCCAAAAGAGTGTTGCTTGAACGACATGAATGGTTTGCCTAATCAAAGAAAGCCTATCTGCTCCCTATATCATGTGTTCACCATAAACCTGTAATACATTTCACAGGACCTCATATCAAAAATGATCATCATGATACACATCTTGCTAGGAGCTATCCCTTTTAGTGCCCTTATCTTTCACGAAAATCTCGTGCTCTGTTCTTATTGTCTCTTTCTTCCATCCTGTTTCCGCCGCTGCTCGCCGTTGGGAAATTTTAGGCATGTCTATCAGGCTAGGGTTCCTAATACATCGGAAGCAACAAACGAAGACTTGCTTGAAAGCCGGAAAGATTTCCGATGCGCACCCTTCATCTGGCTGAAAGGGAAAGTTATAGAAGGCTCCTTAATTGCAGGATCCTTTATTGACTACCCATTGGACGACATCTCTTTCAGGGGTTCCTTAGGGACCGATTCACTCTGCGTAGATTGAATGAACGCAGAAAGCCTTCCACTGGCAGACGATCGTGTTTTTCATAGGATTTCTCGTTACTCATGTCAGCATTCTCACTTCTGATATCTTCAGGTACCTTCCCCGATTGACAGAACGTCCCGCTACTGACATTTGAAAAAGAAGCAAGGGAATCGGCTGAATAGAACAGATACGAAGGGAATGGGATATTGAATAGAAAGAACGAAAGCGGTCATATACCTTTTGTTCCTTGGGTATGGAGCCAGCGTCAGTCAAGTATAGCGTGTGTCTACAAATAGGCATTTAGGGGAACTTATCTATCAGCTTCTCTATACGCAATTCATGGCGAACTTTATAAGCCGACCAGCGAGTAATTAGTTCTGGTTGTACTAACATACTTCTTTCTACTATTATGCTCTTATGTACTCCAAAAAGGGAATAAGAGCATAATAGGGTAAAAGAAAGCGTGATAAGGATTATGTGCTCACTTGTTCAGATAAGGACATTGACACCGACCTTTTCTACCCTGGGGACTTGACCTCCCCATTTCATCCAAGTTTCCCACTCCTAGGTAATTACGTTTTCCCATTGTAGACAAGCAGCAGATAGATCATCAGATAAGATAGGTTGCAGTGGATAAAGAGAGGGTTTTGATCAACAGCAGATAATTGGATCAAAAAGCTAGTGAGAAATGGTCTCTTGTGGGGATGCTTTCGAGTATTTCCCAGGATTTATATTCAATGAAGCAAAGAGATGACGAGTCCTTGAAGAGCTTCATTGATAGATTTCATAACATGGTATTGGAAGTCGGGGCGTATGAGTCCCCGGAGGCATTAGAGAGTTTTAAGAGAGTCTTAAAGTCGGGAAGCTATGGTCCCACCTAAGAATCCAGGAGGTATCAGACTATACCGCAGCTTTGGAGCAGGCAATGGAGTTTGTGTTGCTGGAATAAGAGGAGAAGATAGCCCGAGGAGGAGCTACCCGGGCATCAAAAGCGCCAAGGCAAGAGAATCAATGTGATATTGGCGGAAATCAGAGAGGACCTGCCCCGAGGCCGAATGAATCCGGGCCAATAGCTCAGGGTAATCCAATGCATGAGAGAAGGCCTTTGATCAAGGTCGCTCATGTCATTGGAGGAATAACATACACTGCCCTGAACAGACCATTGCCCAGATCGCTCGGGAAATTCAAGATAATGGCTTACT
>SKCR01037554.1:0-106602 GCA_019454045.1 Zanthoxylum bungeanum
GGCCCTTGCTGATTTTTTAGCTGATCACCCTTGTTTAAGCATAACTAAAGAAATGAAAATGGAAAATAGATGAATACAGCTTAAAACCATGGACGATGTACTTTGATGGGTCTAGTACATCGAATGGGACAGGAATAGGAATAGCCCTTGTAAGTCCTTTAGGGGAATTATTTTGTTTCATTGTTAAATTGGATGAATATTGCACCAATAATCAGGCCGAATACGAGGCTTTAATATTTGGGTTGGAGATACTTCTTGATATGAGAGTAAGAAATGTGTATATTAAGGGAGATGAGGGCCTTTAGATGCCATAGTTCGTCAGTCATGGTATTGTTAGAAATAGCTCAAGAACTGGTTCGGTTCCGGAATCGGAACCGGTTGGAACCGGAATCGTCCTGTTCCAATCTGTTCGGTTACGGTTCCAAACCGGAACCTTGGCCGGGTCTACCTGCAAGGACTGGCAAAGAGCATTAAGGGAATCACAAAGGCTTTCTTTCTTCCCCACTGAAGAACGAAGCCTGACCTTCTGACTATGTATACTTCAGTAACGAGGAATAAAGGTCGCCACTTCGTTATGTAAATCTTGGAGGAAGAGTCGGTTCTCCACCTGTATAGGCAAAACAAGAGAAGCCATCAGTCGAGATAGCTCAGAGGAAATCCTTTCTAGCTTGAGCATATTTTCTAGCAAGGCGGCCTGACCGATGTCCAGCAAAGTGAAAGAGGCATATTGACCAACAACCTCCCGAAGAGCTTCCAAATCCGTGGTCACTCGGGCCGATGACGAAGAAGGTTGAGATGGAGTAGAGGCTAGCCGATTGAGATGGTCCAAAATATCCTGGACTGATTGCATAAACGGATCAGACACCTGTTTACAGAAAAAAAAGATTAGCGAATGAAAACCGAAGAGGTTATGCAAAGAGAAGAGAAGTACTTACAGTTTTGGGCTCAAAAATGGAACTTGATGGCTCGTCCACGGCTGTCATAGGGACTTCATCAGGGGGTGATACAGACTTTATCCTAGGAGATGAAGGTGGATGAGCATGAGACATTTCCCGAGGAGACGACGATAAAGAAATGAGGGACGATGGCCGTTCTGGTGAATGAGATCGTTGCGATGGAGGATCAAAATGGGAAGAGCTTGGTCTGCTCGATGACTGGGTCTATGTAGAAGAATCAGAATCGGAATAGTCAATAACATGAATAACCTCGATATCTTTATGAATTCGTCTAATGATATCGGCTTTAAAAAGAGACATAGTCTCTTCCAATATATCCAATTCGGCCGAACTAAATAGGCCATCTATATCCCTATAACTTCCCCCAATTCCCAAGGCAATCCATCTATGTATCAAATGGAAAAACCGCTCAGGATGAAACCGAGAAGGCTCGTCATCCGATTCTTGCACAATGGGGACATGATTGCGCAATGGATGATATACGAAGAAGGGGTTATCCATTGAAATTTCCTCTATGAGCGGGTCCCTACTGCCCAGTACTATAGTTGATCCCGTACCTTGGGGATCGATCCTGCTCGATGGGAGTTCAGCAGCTTCAACCTCTTCTGATGGGTGTTGGATGATTGGGATTTCGGGCTTAAAAGCTTGAGCCGGCACAGCCGTACTGGACGATTTCTCGGTCTTGGACACCTATACAAGGAACAAGAAAGAACCATATAAAAAATGGAGAATGTGAAAAGCATACCTTAGCCCGGCGGCGTAGCAAGGGCTCATTCGAATTGGAACTATGAGTCAGTGAAAGGTGTTTCCTTTTCGGATGTTTGGACTGCACTTTCTTCGGCCCAGCCTTCTCAACGGGTTTCTCCGGCCCAGCTGGTTTGGAAGGTTTAAAATATAAGGGAATGCTTGCAAAGATAATAGAAGACGGCAAAGAAAAAAGCCTTTCACGGCTAGCTGGCAAAAAACAGTCAAAAATAGGATGGACATATGTACATGGGGAGAAAGAATCGTAAGAAAAGAAAGTTAACAAAGTCCGCACTTCAGACAGGCACTGGTCGATGTCGGAGAGTGACATGACTTTGAAACGATCAGCTAGGGTAGAGGAAGAGTAGAATAATGGAAGGGGCCATCCTTGGACAATGCCGAATTGGCGAGCAATAAAATTGGGAGAATATGCCTCTACCCCAGCTTTGCCATTCGTCCCGGTCAAGATATCGTGAATCAAATCACGAGAACATAGAAATTTACGTAATATGCGATTGATCGATTCGTCCCCATCTAACTGAGGAAGCTCATGAACAAAGGAAGGGCTATCGCCCAAGGAAAAATGAAAAAGAATGGATCCGATAAAGGCCATAAAAATAATCAAAAATAGTGCGGGGAATGAGAGGAGTTGGCCCTAATTGGGCGAATAGAAGTCCGACATAAGGAAATGAACGTGTATACTCGATGGAACCAAAAATAGAGAAGTAGGCCATGAACCAAAATTGGACGAGCCAAAGAGGACCGGAAGCAATGGGTGAAAAGCCAAACCGAAGCTGTTTTTGGAGGAAGGCCAAACCTCGGTAAACATCGGCCAGAAGGAAAGAACACAGATCCAAAGGAAGGTCGTTGGCAACGTCCAAAAAAATAGGAAGATAACCCGCCACGGGTTTCTGACTGGGCACGCAAATGATATATTTGCAAAACCAGTAGTGAATGAATGTGGTGCGTTCCAGCACCGAGACCAGACCGACAGACTTAGAGAATGCACAAAAGAAAGCAGAATAAGAAGAAAATGACGAAGTGTCCATTTGGGGAGGAGGAAAACGAAAATGAGTACGGGCAGAAATGGTCACACCCAAGGGGGCCAACCATGTCAAGGCACCAATATCACGCAATATGATAGTCAAAGGGCCGGGGGGAAAAGAAAAACATTATAATCGGAAGACCAGAAAAGCAATGACATGGGAAAAAGATTGCGATCAAAAGGGGGC
The DNA here is from genome assembly GCA_019454045.1 of Zanthoxylum bungeanum. Lineage (NCBI taxonomy): Eukaryota > Viridiplantae > Streptophyta > Magnoliopsida > Sapindales > Rutaceae > Zanthoxylum > Zanthoxylum bungeanum. Next base: position 2,933 of record SKCR01037554.1, read on the forward strand.
AGAATAAGAGAAAGCTCGATGAGAGTGAGCAAACTACTATTTTCAAGGAAAAAGTAGGTGCTACGTGCGACTTCATGCGCTGAAACCAATTTTCAAATGAAGAATTAGTCTTGGGCCAGGTACGGATGGGGTTCGACTGATTTAGGGAAGAAATGCTCAACGGTTCCGAAAAGGGCAAGGTAGAAACAAAAGGAAAAAGCTGAGCCAGTGGAGCTATGGCGATGGCATTGTTATTAAGAAAAATGGGGCCGAGAGAGCACATTCTGTGAGTCTCGTCAAGGGTGTAGATCCCAGAAACATTGACAGAAGGGTCGTCTAACGCAGTCTGGTAATCTTTGAAGGTCGAAATATTTTTCTTTTTTGGAGCAGAGGATGAGGATGCCATGGTAAATAAGTAAAAAAAAGGAGAAGTTGCAGAGAAAGTAGTGAAGGCAATAAGAGACGGTAAAATAGTAAAAAAGAAGATTTAGGTTTATATAACCGATGTAAAGGGTCGCTCTAGGACAGATGGCATGACCCGATTCGAGGGAAGAAGAAAGTGCGGGAAACTAAAGGGCGGTGCCAGGTGCGATGTGATGTGGATGTGACGCGAAAAGCGGCACATTAATTGGTGCAATGATGATTTTTCGACAAGACGTAATGGAAATACCACACATTTAATGAGGAAGTGATGGATTTGCATAGGAAATGTAAGAAACAGGCCTCGAGACGTGCAAATGACGGCAAAGAATGAAGACGAAAGGTCAACATGATGAATCGGTAAGGCGATCAGTGGTATGAACCCGACCTTACAGGCCTGGCTAAGAAATTCCTCATCGATCTCATCTCTCGAAACGATCAAGGCGAATTTGGGTGACAATTGTTAATAGAAAATAAATTCTTCCCAAGAACGAAAAAAATGAAAGAATCAAAGGACAAAAACTAATGACGTATCTAAGAACGAACATACATGGCATCATTCTGGGGGGGACGAAGAATGATTCGGCCCAGAAAGGCTCAACCTAGAACGATTCGAAAATTGGGAAGAGAATCGTGAAGAATGAAAGAAACACTTCCAAAGCGGTTGGCCAGTTGCACACATGATCGACAATTATGGCACAAACTGGCTGTGACCTCCACGATCTAACAAGTTACCAAATAGTTGCACACACGATCTAGCAGTTGCATACATGATCTAACAGTCGCACACATGATCCATCAGTTACATGTGAGTAGGGGATGTGGGGGTTAGCGGCGAAACCGTTCGAGCGTTTGATAAAGTCATGCAGTATAAAAGGCTCAAGCATAGCAAGAAAAAAGAGGAGGAAAAAAGGAAGACTCAAAATGAGCAAGTAGTTTAATTTCCTAACTTTGTAATCTTTATAACTATAATCTGTGTGCTTGTGCTCCTTGGAGACATTTTCTTGGAATCAATCACCCATTTCTGGGATTGTGTCTCAGGAGGTTTGAACCTTACACGCGTATTGACAAAAATTGTGCAAACTTATCATATTTATTTTATTGTTGTTCTTCCGTTTTACACATGCTTTCATCATTTTACGCATGATTCTTTACTATTTAGTTGTTTACTCTCAATATATTTGTTATTCTGTTTTTATTATTACCATCCCGTTTTCTTTACTACCATATTCCTAGTGATGTATAATTATTGTTATTATCACTGTCTCACCATTATTGTTGTCATCATAGTAGTTTAAGCATGCATGATTATGTTTTGGCTTAAGCGTGATATGATTTGTTGTCATTATATCTGTTATTCACATGGTTCTGCGATTCTGATTTCACACAGTGTTGAAGAACAATCAACGAATGCAATAAGTTTTATTGAAACAGAAACTTGCAAATAAAATACAAACAAAAAACAGTAAACTTACAAAGCAAGAAATCAAAATTAACAACATAAACTTACATTGCAAGTAAACAAATCAAAAACAGCAAATTGATTTTTAATAGATTGAGGCTAGCACAGAATGATATGTCCTATAGCAGAAATTCGCCCCTATACGTGTGCTTGTAGTTCAATGGACGTTTGCCACCAGGATTCAACAATCTGAAAATCGAAGATTCTGCACTGAAAGTTCGATTCCTGGCGAATTTACTTGGTGTCCGTTTTCAAGATATTTCTATGGAAAATCACTTTTTGTATATCAAGGATCATATGAATATCACAAAATAGAAAACAGTTAAATGATGAATAGATGCAAAAAATTTTTCCAACTTTTCTGAAGAGTTGTGTTCTTCCGTCTTTAAAATTAAAACCACAAAAAGTAAAAAAACGTTTTCTAGCACAAGACATTTAATAAATCCCAAGAGCCCAAGGCCCATCTTTAATTAATTAAATATTTATATTAAATATAATAATTAATTATAATGCAATGCCAACCATCCACTCACTTCAAGCCCAAGCCCAAACACAAGCTTTATTTGTCCAATTTAATATAAAAATTTATAAAACACTTGTAAACATTTCAACTTCCATTTATTTCTTAGATGTGAGACGACTCTCTCTATTTGATATATAAACTCTTATACACAGTACTTCCGGACTCCGGCCAGACTCATATCAAGTTCAGTCGGACATGGATAAAAATATCCAAATCTTGAGTACCCAAAAAAAATTTCGTCTTTCGAAGCCAGATCTGAAAAGTATATATTTTGGTTTTATTCTCCAATTGCCATTACAGTAATCTTGGATGTTGAAACTTGGATTATGTATTAATGGGCCTTTGAAAGTGCTGAGTCTGGGCTTCCTTTTGTAATGAGGCCAGTTTATTGAAATGATAAACTTTCTTTTTGGCCCCTTTAATTAAAATTATCAAAAAAGATAAAAACAATTCTAATTTTCGTTTTGCTGTATCATAAATTCGGTTAACACATGTGTGTATGTAGTGCGAACATTCTATATTTTTAAGTAACGTTTGTTTGTTTGTTTTTTTTTAATATATTGGAATTCGTTTTTCAAAAATAAACGAAATAAATAATAAAAGAGAATCAAAATAAATGACAAAATAAATATCCCTATTCCATTTGGAAAACTAATCCACTTCAATATCCAACTATAAATTTCAGTTCATAACATTAACCAATTTCACATCAATTATCAATTGATGAATTTCACATTTCAACAAGTTGAACAAACTCATTGATATGGACCATATGGTAAAATGAAATTGATTAATGGAGTTATACACTTCACAAGAGAGGAAACTAAGATCAATGATATAAAAATTAGAAAGAAAAAGTCATAGGGCATGACATAAGACATTGATCCAAAGGGAATATATATATATATAGATAGCTCATCTGATACAAGGATCCTTAAGGGCAAATAGAAGATTAATCAAAACTTATTATTATTATTTTTATTAAGATATTAGGAATGAATGGTCCATGCATAACTATTTCAAAAAAAAAAAAAAATAATCCCAAACTTGCTATTTCATTTTGAAAGTCAAGGATCAAGAGTGGAGGACAAGAAAGGGGAATGTATTTTTTATTTTTTATTTTTTATTTTATTTAAATTTTGAATTCTGTCTGTTTTATTTTATACATCATAAGTCAATTTGCAAGTTCACAGTTCTTTCTTTCATGTTTATCACCTCCAAATCCCTAGAAATGAACTCCATATGATTTATAAGATCATGTGCATTTTATTCCCTTTTGAGCACAAATTTAGTTATTGTAATATTTTCAGATCATATACATGTTTTGGAGAGAAAAAAATATTGCCGAGACAAAATCAAGATAAAATTAGAATAAAATTATCATTAAAAAAGACGTTGTTTTGATGATTAAAAAAATTAAAACGATGTTATTTTAATAATGATTTGATCTATGTTTACAAATGAAAACAATATCATATAGAAGTACTTCTGCCCTCGTATATACAACACTTTCAGCTCTAATATATCACGTGTCTCACAAAGGACTTTTCTTCAAATTTACTTGTTTGCACGTCTCTTACTATCTTAATTAATATTTGGGTATATTTTCTTGCAAAATTATATATATATATATATATATATATATATATATATATATATATATATATATATATATATAAATATATATAAACACTTCTCTCCATACATTTAATTATTTATTAATTTCGTCATTGGAGGTTCATTCAGGTTTCAATTCACAAGTGTAAGTTTCCCACGTGGCAGAATTGAATTGGCCGACTGAGGGCAATTCAATTCTATGAAATGAATATTAAAATAATTATCAATAAGTACCCAAATTTGTAAAAAATAGTTGAACACGTAAGGATAGATGAGTGAGTTCTCAAAGAAAGAAGGATAGCGTGGTAGAGATATAAAAAGATTTTGTTGATAATCTTTGTTAAGAAAATTAAAATCAAGGAATTAATCAGTTTTAATTAATTAACGCATTTAACAAATAAATCAAATGGTATACTTTTGGACTTTGAATATTAACTCCACTTGCGATTGTGACACGTAATCGAAGTTTCCAAGTTTATGTGTGATCTTTTTTTTTTTTTTTTTTTTTTTTTTACACACACACATAAAGTCCGGTCGGATATGCACACATATCCGACAACATATAACTATATACTGCCATATTTATTTTATTGTTGAAAATGAATTTTGATAATGCAACACTAGAAGTATTCTAACGGTAGTATAGTTGTTATACTTTGGCAGACCGGCATACCGGCCTCTGAGACCGGCATATCGATCTCGGACAAAGAATATGAGCTGATTTACACATTCTCTATAAATTGAGCCCCAAATTCATTTTCGCTCAGCTCTTGAACCTCCATACAAGTTATTCTAAGTCAAAAACTGAGAGTTTACAAAACCTTCATATTCAAACACTTTCGTAATCAATCTCACACACTACACCTTGATACCATTTGTAGTGAGCTTAGATTTATTGGGTTAGCAACTTACACTAAATCTTCATTATCTTTGTGAGTGTCCAAGTTGCACTTTAAACTTCCATATATAAACACTTATGGTTGAGAAGTCTCTTGTTGAACCTAGGGGATAAAACTCTTTGTTGCGAGTGAGCCACAGAAAACACAGTGTAAGTTGGGAATTCAACTTAGTGAAAAGCTTCAAGTGTGGCTTGAGGGAGTGGACGTAGGCATTGTTGACCGAACCACTATAAATCACCCGTATCAATTTTCTAACTCTATCTTTTTATTTTATTACAACCTTAATATTATCTTTCCTTATTATTTAGCATAGCTTGTGATTGAGAAATTGATTAATAAGCTTAACTGATAAAGTTACTAGCTTAGTAGCATAAAATCAGCAAGAATTTTTAATTTCCGCAATATTAGACCATTACCCAATTCACCCCCAATTGGGTAAAGAGATTCGTTTGTTGTATCTGCTTGTAGGAAATTTCAATTGGTATCAAAGCGAGGTATTCTCAACAAAAACCTAACCATCCGAGAATAGATCATGGTCTCTACAAGCTATTCAACGAATCTTGCCGATGGATTTTCAACCACTAGATCTCCATTCTACATCGGAACCGATTATAACTATTGGAAGATGAGGATGTTGAACTACCTTATTGCTGTTGATGTGCAATCATTCCGAGTGATCACACAAGGTACAAGAATTCCAATGAAGAAAGATAACATTTGCGTGGAGATTCCTAAGTCTCATTTTGAATGAACCGATGAGGAATACATGCATACGAATTATGGAAGTCTTTGAAAATGGTCAATGAGGTCACAAGCCAAGTCAATGAGTCAAAGATCAACCGTTTCATGTGTGAATTAGATAACTTCAAAAATGGAAGCCGATGAACATATTGAGCAAATGATTTCGAGATTCACAATGATTGTGAATCAACTTAGTACTTTAGGGAAAATATTGACTCTAGTGATCAAGTGAAGAAGATTCTTAGGCCACTTCCTAAAGAGTATATGATTTGCACATCCTCCATCGAAGAATCAAATAATATCAATAATTTAAAATTAGATGATTTGGTGGGAGAATTGTTGGAATATGAGATTGAGCTCAAGATTGGCTTAAGGGAAAAAGAAGAGAAGAATAAAAAAAAATTACCCTAAGTCATTTGTGAGAAAAGGAGATGATGCTAGCTCAAGTGATGAAGAATATGATAGTGATGATTAGTTGGCACATTTGACCAAGAAATTCATTAAATCCGAAAAGAATAAAAAGAAATATCGGATGGATGAGAATAGAGAAGAGGATTGGCCATGAAAGCACAAGAAAGATAAGATTATTTATTATGACTGTGAAAAACCAGGTTATGTGGTTGTCGATTGCCCAATGAGGAGATTCAAATGAAAATTCAAGAAGAAAACAATGAAGACAACTTGGAGCGATAATGACACTAGCTCATCCGAGGAGGAGAGTGATGGGGGAACAATAAATCTCACTTTCATGTCTATTGATGATCTACTAGAGGAAAACGATGAGGAAAAAGTACATGATTCCCTTGAATATGATGAATTACTTGACACATTTAATGAATTACATGAATTGTATGATTTTTTTAGAAAGAAGCATAAAATGATCAAAAATGAACATTGATCACTATTATATGATCATGCATCAATTGTTGAGAAAAATGATATACATGAAAAAGAAATTGCATGCTTAAAGATGAAAAGCTAAAACTAGAAAACAATATATCTAGCATGCAATCTAACTCAAATACATGTAATAACAAATTTATTATGAGTGAAATTGTTGCTTTGTATAAAAAGATTATGGATTTGCATAACATTGTAACAAAATTTACTTTGGGAAATAATCAATTTAATATGTTGATTGGATCCCAAAGATGTGCTTTCAAAAGAGAAGGATTATGACATAGGCCTTACATCAAACAAAATTTTTTGAAGGATTATTTCGTAAATACATTCAATTCCCATGCACATATCACTTTTGATGAAATGTCACATGTCATGCATGCAATATGAAATGACAAAATATTTGAGTGCATAAATAAAAATATGAATGTGAATGCATGGGTTCCGCAAGGAACCAAAATTAACCCAATGGATCCAAGAATATTTGGGGTACCAAAATGCATTTAAATGATTTTATAGGGAAAGCTTTTGGAATGATCATATATGAGAAATAAAAATTAATCCCAAAGTCTTGACAAAGATGAAGAGAGATCTCAACAAGAAAAATATTGAAACTCTACCTAAAAAATGAATGAATTTGATAATTGGTGGATTTGTCACTGAGCGGCAAATGTAATAGGTAAAATCCGTGTTTACGGAAATATTGGTACCGTTTCCTCCAACTTAATATATGTTTACTTATTTCAATTGATATGAATTGGACTTGAGTGTGAAACATACTAATGATTAAGCAATCTGAATTTAAATTGGTCAATTGGTATCATCTTATGCTTAATAAGATTATTATTCTCATTCAATATCAATTGGTATCACACATGACTTATTGGTTTATATGATATGTGTGATCCTTTTGAATGTCTAGGATTGAATATGTCTTGACATTGATTATTATTGGTTGAAAATGAAATGCATGGATATTAGCTTAACTTAGGTGATTTTAATGATCCTTGCATGAATTTTAAATTATATGGCAAAATGGGAGAATGTATAATGCTAAGTGTGAATGTTAATGAACTTTCATATGTTTTTTGTACATATATTATTTGGTATCTCATAAAACTAAATTTTTTCTCCTCAATCATTTTTTATAATGTCAAAGGGAGAGAAATAATTAGAATGAGATTAAAACTTGTATTATCCTCACTCTTGTATTAAAAGGGAAGTAAATTTATACTAACGTGTTTTGTCTAAAGTTTTATAGAGCTATATTGAAGACAATCATATATTGAGGGGGAGCAAAACCCATCAATAAATTTAGAACTCTCAAAGCTCACAAGTTTTAAAGGTTACCATCATCAAAATGGGGAGATTGTTAGCGACATATTTTCAAGATGGATTTTGATGATGCAACAATAGAAATCTTCAACGCGCATTAGCAGACAGTATAAAAAATACCGAACCAATTGGTGATGAAGAGAAATGGATGTGAAGACTCAAACGACAAACAAAGAATATCATTTGTGGTTTTAACTTAGGGCTCTCGTTGTAAAGTGAGTTATTAATTTAAGTCTCTAAGCTCATAGGACATATGCATATTCATATAGATGTATTATGGTCATGTGCAAATCTTGACATTTTAACACTGAGACCGACATACCAGTCCCTCACACCGACATACTTGTGTCTCTACTCTATTTTGAGCAGATTTGCATGCTCTCTGGAACCGAACTACTCCATACCGGTCAGTTGGAGTTTGTACAGCCACTGGAACCGCGACGGTCCATATCGGTCCCCATACCGGTGAGCACACTGACATACCGATCTCCATACCGATCAGTAATATGGTATTGTACTTTAATATTCAACGATAATATAGCCGTTATACTTTGACATACCGATATATCACCCTCTGAAACCGGCATACTAGTCTCAGACAAAGAGTATGAGCTGTTTTACACATTCTCTATAAATTGAGCCCCGAATTCATTTTTGCCCAACTCTTGAACCTTCATACAATTTCTTTTATGGCAAAAACTGAGAGTTTACAAAACCTTCATATTCATACACTCTCATATTCAAGCGCACACACTACACATTCATATCATTTGTAGTGAGCTTAGATTTCTTGGGTTAGCAACTTACACTAAATCTTCATTAGCTTTGTGAGTGCCAAAGTTGTACTTTAAACTTCCATATACAAACACTTGTGGTTGGGAAGTCCCTTGTTGAGTGAGTATATTCAAAAGAATAATTTGTAAAAGGTTGTGAGTGAGCCTAGAAACAAAACTCATAGTAAGGGTTCAAAAGTGAGCCATTGGAAAACTATTGTGTAAAGGTTTGGAGTGAAACTAGGGGACAAAGCTATTGGTTGCGAGTGAGCCACGTAAAACTCGGTTTAAGTTGTGGATTCAACTTAGTGGAAAGCTTCAAGAGCGACTTGGGGGAGTGGACGTAGGTTGGCTGAACCACTATAAATCATCGGTTACAATTTCTCTAACTCTATCTCATTATTTTATCTCAATCTTAATATATTATTTGCTAAAGCTTGTGTTTGAGAAATTGATTAATAAGTTTAATTGGTAAAGCTACTAGCTTAGTAGCATAAAATCGATTGTGATGTGGAAAACTTTCTCTAGGGCGACGAGTACAGATGACCGAGTGAAACGAATTGGCATCCATTTTGCATCAAGATGTTATTATTGCTCTGTCGTGAGACTTGATAAGTGCGGTTTATACCCACTTATTCCAGCATTCTTAGCTTATTATTTAAATCTTGTATCATTTAATATATTTTGTAGTTTATTTTATGTCTTATTTGTAGGAAGCATTGGAACATGGATCTTGGGGCATTTGTACGTATTTTGGGACCTTACGGACGCATCAGAAGCACGCGGGAAGAGCATAAACGCAGAAACCAGATTCCAGAAGAATTATCGCGCGTCGCGACATCCCATTCTGGGCGTCGGGACGTGCCTACGAAATCAGGCCATAGTGAATTCCAGTGAGTTTTGCGCCCCACAGAGCCCAAAAACACCATTTTTAGGGTTTTACATGCGCAATGACTCCAAGACTTTATTATAAATACACAAGCTCGTCCAAAAACCTAGAGGGAGGCTAATACACAACACAAAGTCACAAAACACATATTTTAGAGAGATCCAAGGCGGAGGATTGAAGAGCGACAAGAGGAGACGAATGCGGTGACGTCCGAAGAGGAAGAGATTCAATTTGGGTTTAATCATCTAGTTGCTTTCTTTAAACTCTAATGATATCCATTATGTCCATGACCCTACTTTCATTTTTTTATTATTTGGTCATGAACTAACTCCATAATTCTAGAGAATGATGCAACTAATGCTTGAACCTATGTGTTGTTTGCTAATTTAATTTATATAAAGTTTTATTGAAGTTTATTTGTATTCTCTTGCGTTTAATGCTTCTTGTTTGTTGGCCACAAATATAGATGATGCATGTTTAGAATCTATCGCTCGGGAGAGAGAGATTTTGAATAGGATCTAGAGAATATAACCTAGGAGTTTTATAGAGTTAGAGAGAATCTATAGTTCCTCTGAAGTCATTAACAAAGATTCACAAAGCGTAATGAGTTATTGATTACTAGAATTTTATAAGGATATTGAAGTCTTTAGTTGATAATATTTTCACTGTTGCTCGGGAGAGGAAGTGAATGCCTTAGGATTCTTGACTTATAAACAATGCAACTGAACAAGGATTAATTAACATGATAAAGTACATATGAGATAGTTAGGTGAAATCAAACTCTAAAATCTCTATCGAATTGGTTCCTCCTATGTAACTATATTTATATCTTATTTATTTAATTTAATCTTTAATTGTTCTCTAAATAAAGTTTGAATTATCAATTATAGTATTTAGTGTGAGTTGAACACAATTCATGTGGGTTCGACACTCTTTCACTTATCTATACTAAAACTTGACATCGTACACTTGCGGTACGATATAATATATCAAAACAGCGATCATGATTATTTTTATAAGTTTAAATCTATTAGGTTTTGGTTACAAATTTGGACCTATGTTTATCCTTTTTGTGTTCAGCTTTTTATAATTTTAGCCATGCGTACATATATAACAATGGATAGTTAAGATTCAATTACTTATAAATTCTTATTTAATAATTATCAATAATAATTTATAAAAAACACGATACAAAACTCAGCTCAATGCCAAATCCTGGTCATTTGTTTACGATTAGCCCAGTTGACGAGAGCTAGCACTTGTGTACGTTTTGAAGAATTAAAATACAATTTGTCCCACCTTCAAAAAATTAAATTAATTACTAATTATAAAACAGACAAGACTTCCACGTGCGGATTGTGAACATTTATCTTTCTGAACATAGATAAATCCAAAAAACACAGTACAAGCTCTTTCTTCTATATATTTAATTATATATACTTACAGTGTTGATCAACTCTACAAGCTTTCCAATTTCTCCATCATCTTATAACGGTATATTTGTTAATTTTCTAAGCTTATATATTTGATACCTAATAAATACATTGTATATATCTTCTTGCATTAATAGATCAAAAATGGAGAACAAAACCTTCCCCAACATTCAACTTCCTAAAAATGGAAATCTAATTGCAGTTCTTAGTATTGATGGAGGAGGAATTCGAGGAATCATTCCAGCTGTCATTCTTGCTTACCTTGAATCTCAACTTCAGGTAACATTAATATTTCCCAAGACTATACTTTTATATACCAAATATCTTACTTATTAAATTGATTATGTGGGCTCGTAGGAACTTGATGGTGAAGATGTAAGGCTTGCAGATTACTTTGATGTGATCGCAGGAACGAGCACAGGTGGTCTCATAACAGCTATGTTAACAGTACCGAATGGGCAAAATCGTCCATTATACGCTGCCAAAGATATAGTACCATTTTACATTAAGCATGGTCCCAAAATTTTCCCACAATTAAGGTAACGTATGTAACAGAATTAATTATTTGTGGACAAGTTTTTGATATGAGATTTGTGCAATGTGAAGTAATTAACAAACTTGTTTCTTCTTCTTAATTGTGAAATAATTAAACACAGCGGGATTCTAGCTAATTCGATTGTGAATCTAACGAGAGCTCTAACGGGAAGTAAATATGATGGGAAGTATCTTCACAAGGTGATAAAGGAGAATTTAAAGGACACGAAATTGCATCAAACTTTGACAAACGTTGTTATTCCAGCTTTCGATATCAAGAATCTTCAACCTACTATCTTCTCCTCATTTCAGGTTCATACTCTTATCTTTAATCAAAGATTGATTGGATGATAATTTAGAATTTGAATCCGGTATTGAATTGAATTGTATTGAGTTTTTTATAATCTTATGTCTGTCTGTATGATAACATATAAATTCTTTTCCGATAACTACTAATTATAATTTGTAAAATCTCACCACAAAACTTTGTTCAACAAATGTAACCGTTGCTTGTTTTGCTAGCTTGATTTAGCTCAAAATCAACAAGTCTTAGTAATTTGGGAATTAGTTAATGTGTCATGCGGCAGGTACCAGCCCGTCCAGCACTGGATGCTCAACTAGCAGACATATGCATAGGCACCTCGGCAGCACCAACTTACTTTCCTGCCTATTATTTTAAGAACACAGATGAACATGGAACTTTGAAAGAATTCAATCTCATTGATGGTGGTGTGGCGGCAAACAATCCGGTAACATTTTTTTTTGAATGAAAAAGAAAAATACAATCATCAGTGAAGTGACTGAGAACAAACATTATGGTTATTTTACTACTTTTTTCATTAGTTCACCGTTAATTGACTTTGTTGATCTTAATATTAAAATGTAATGGTTAATTAATCAACTAATGTTCAACTAACGGAAAAGTAGTAAAATATTAGATTTTGTATAACTTCAGTAATAAAAAATTATTTTATCATAAATTTAATAATAAAATATAATAGTTCAAAATTCGCAATACCGGCTTATTTTTTGTCATTAATTTAATTGTAAAATATAGGTAACTGTTGAGGAAAATATCCCACATCGGCTGAGATAAACAATTAAACTCAAAATATAAACATTGGACAACCCTCAACTCTCAAGCTGGCTTTTGGGTTGAGTTAGGCCTACAAATTTCAACATGGTATCAGTGCCACACTCATGCACGTGTGGGCCCACACTACCTGTCCACGTGACATGAACCAGAGAAAAGACCGGTTTGCACGTGAGAGGGAGTGTTGAGGAAAATATCCCACATCGGCTGAGATAAACAATTAAACTCAAAATATAAACATTGGACAACCCTCAACTCTAAAGCTGGTTTTTGGTTGGAGTTAGGCTCATGAATTTCAACAGTAACCCTAATAATATTTATGTTTGTGAAATGTGTTGTACAATATGCAGACTTTGGTTGCCATTAGCGAGGTTACGAAGCAGATAAAGAAGCATCCAGATTTCTGCCCAATCGAACCCTTGGATTATACACGTTTTCTTGTGATCTCGATAGGGACTGGCTCAAAAAAGAGTGAACACAAGTACAATGCACAAATGGCTTCTAAATGGGGAGTTTAAGTTGGTTGTATGACAATGGAGATACTCCACTGATAGATTGTTATGGTCAGGCAATTGGGGATATGGTTGATTATCACATCTCTGTTGTTTTTCAAACCCTTCAGTCAGAAGATAATTATCTCAGGATTGATGTAAGCTTTCCCCCCCCTTATTCTGATATTTCCATATTATGGTCCTATCTTATTTCCGCCATCTGAATTCAAATCTCACAGAATGTATGGGGTTTTGAAAAAAGGAAAATGTCATCTCTCTCTCGATCTTGAAACATGATGGGATTTTGGACGAAAAATGGAGTCAAATAAAAATTTCGGCATTGATTAAGTCGGTTTTTCATTTCAATTTAAAAAACGGTCAAGATTGTAGATAACTTTTTTGTCCCGAATTATAATCGGGACGAAATTATTATTGGACGAGACGTCTCGATTACTATCCTTATTAGTGTTTTAACAGTAACAATAAAGAATGCTGCAACGATCATTTACTATTACAATAGTATGGATCTAATAGATAATTATAAAAATTTAGGAACGAAAAAAATAAGGGATATTCACAGATCATTTTCCCTTTAAAAAAAAAAAAAAAAAACAATTTGTGTTTCATCCATTTAAAAAAAAAAAACTTAGCTGGCTCAATTGAGTATTATAGACAACTATTACACTTAAGACTTACAATTTTTTTTAAGAATACAGAGTCAGCTGAGGAAATGGAATGGATAATCCCCCACTAACTCAGCTGTTATATAATAGTATATTATAATTTATATTATATTAGTCTCTTTTTCTTGCAAGTTTGTGTATAATTTCTCAATAAGAAAATAAAAAATATATTTTGTATTTAAATCTAAACCAGGATGACACACTACAAGGAGACCTGACTTCTGTTGATCTAACAACAAAGAGAATTTGGAAAACCTTGTAAAAGCTGGAGACAACTTGTTGAAAAAACCAGCTTCCCGCATAAATTTGGATACGGGTTTGTACGAACCTATTCAAAATGCTGGCACCAATGAGCAAGCACTCAAACGGTAACTAATTAATTTCAATCCTGAATGTTCAAACAGTTAGTGCAGTTATATGTTCAGTGATTAGGTTTCAATACTGAGATTGTGGTGAGAACTAGATCAACTGTTATCTCTTTACTATTTATACTATCATTTCTGTTTGATGTATGCAGGTTTGCAAAAATGCTCTCCGATGAAAGGAAGCTCCGTGAATCAAAGTCCTCCAATTTGTGAATCAATTTGTCAATTTCTGTGTTCCATCAACATTATTTGTTATGCTGGTTGGTTTGAAATAAATATTGTAATAAAAGCTACACAATTCTTTGTGAGCCACTCGCTGCACGACTTGAGAGTTTTTCTTTGAACCATAACACAAGTTACATAACATCTTTCTCATCCACTATCTTGACTCTTTTAGTGTCACCCCTTAGGGGTTACCTTGGCATTATAGAGTAACCTAATTACCTAACCACCGACTTCTTGACCTTTGAAGTCTAGAATTATGGAACTTGTCCATTGTCTAGGGGAAGCCAATGGTCAAAAACAAGCTGATGGGTATCGCTCAATACTGTTCAAGAAACACTCAAAATTATAAGATTAATATATATTTGGAATTTAATTAATGGTAGTATGCCGTATATGTAGAATATTCAATTGATAAATAAAAACTAACGAATTAAGATCTCTTCTTTATTTTTTTCTCATTGTCTCTCATAATATTATCATCTAATAACATGTGACATACAACTCAATCTTAATTATCTATTTCTTTATATGTCAAACGTAAGTGGATAATAACAATAGGAGAGATATTGCAAGGATGTTAAAAATATGGCATCTATAACTTAGAGAATCCTCCCAAATGTAATTCCTCACCTAGTCTATATAAAAATTGGGCATCAACAGAGGGCAAAAAGAAAAAACCTATGCAGATAGCTACGCAAAAGCAAATTGATCATATTTGACACAATCAAATAATATATTTTTTTAATCGGTGAAGCTTCTTCTCTTCTTTTCTTGTCCCCGACTCATATGCAACATGGATTGGCAATGTACAAGTACAGCAGTATCAAGTAAATAATGTTTACAGGAGAATTTACAAGGAGTTGCCCTCGCAAGTAGGGCAACAGCAAAGAAACTCTATGGTACAAATTAAATCAAATAGTATTTTTATAAATAAATAAACAAATGGAAATTTATCTATTTTTTACAACTAAAACTATGGAAATATTTGCTGAAAGACGGTCTCAGCATTCCCATTATATTGCACAAGAAGTTGGATGGCATCAGCCCTTGGCAAAGCAAGAAACTCCTGCACAAATTGAAAATGCACTGTTACATGATCTCTTCTGCTGTACTGTGGTATTTAAGTTCCAGAATCACAGTTGTAATTGCAACCATCACTAAGAAACAAGAGAAGTCATGATTACAGCAACACTAGGTGTGTCAAGAGCTTGAAAAATTCGCACAAAAAAAAACCCTTATGTAAAATAACTCAATAATATTAAAATGGATGAGCTTAACAGCAAGAGCTCATGCGTATCATACTTGGTCTGAATAATAGTTATATCCCAAATAAAATTACCACAATAGGTATCTGGCTTCCCATTTCCTAGTAAAAATGGATTGTTCATAAAACTGGAAACTCATGACACAAGAAAAATCCATCAAAGGACAGCGATACATATTTAACAAAGTAGAAAATAATACCTTTCTACGGAACAAACAAGAAGCAACATACCCGAAGAAAGAAAAGCCATTACTATTACTTTTCCACCTGAAGGCATGATAAAATGAAGAGCATATTGTTACGGGTGATTTTCGTCCCCTGGGGCAGTTTCGAGATAACTCTCCCGAGACAATTCTCTTTCAACCTTGAATTTATTTGGTTATGGGAGACCAAAAGCAAATGTAGCAAAAGGCAAAATGAACACAAGATCGACAAAGAGAGTTTTAACGTGGTTCGACGGAGCTGATCCAACCTACGTCCACAGGCACAAAGTGGGGTGTTTCTTTTTATTACCAAACCGAGCTCGGCTGACCTGTTTTCTGGAAGGCCTAAAAAGAACCGAGCGGTTTTCTTTTCACTCTTTTACAAGTAATGTTCCCTCATTCGTTACAAATTTTGCTATCTCCTACAAATGAAACTAACTTTCCTTTATATACTGAGAGAATTACAACACTATTCCCATGCTTTCTTGATGTCATCCACATGATTCTCTGGCTGATTGACGGGCTCTCTGCCCCAAGACTGTCTTCGCCGAAAGCAAACCTGTCACCTGACGGCTTGTCACATCGCCCTATTTTATACACTGTCACACGAAACATAATGAAACCAGCCTGTAAAAAGCTTTCAAACTGTGGTGTATGCTAGAAGGAAAAGTCAAAATTACCCCGATCATATGTCGGACTTCAAGAGGTCGGCCAAATGATCTGTCGAATTACCCAAACTGCCTCCGTCCTGACCCAAAATACCCGAGCTCATCATCCCGATCCAGGAGGAAAGACAGTGTCGAACCGAGCTACCGAGCTAAAGTGGTCGGTCTCGGCTCTGATGTTGTCGGTCTTTGAGACTTGTTCCAGGCTCTGTCCTCAGGTCGGCCAGATCCGGAAAACCGGGTCCGAACACTATGCCTGGCCGAAGAGTGACCCGAACCTTCTGAACACCCGTCTTGCCAAAAGGAGAAAACCCATCTCTGCCATTGCCGACCTGTTCAAATACTTGTTACAAAAAACACCATCAACACATATAATACCAGTTTCAGACCCGTCCCCTGATGAATACTAAAAAATGTATATTTATTAAAAGAAAAATTAATCATTTTACATTTATACTTTCATTAAGTCCATTAATTTAACATATTTGTTAAATAATAATTATATTTATGTTTATTGTGATTTTTATCTTTTATGTAGGTAAAATAGTACTTTAGATGCATATCTAGAAAAATATACTTCACATTTGGATTTTGGAGGCTGGAAACTTAATAGAGTGTTCTAACAATGTACAACTTTGGAAATTCCAGCCCTACGCAATGTTCATAATTTTTTACTCCGATATCGGATTGAGGCGATTGTAGTTTCAGATGAAAGAAGACTCAAATATCTACAACTTTGATGTTGACAAGATTTCATAATTCTGAAGTTTTCAAGGTCGAAATTGATGAAAGTTTCAAAGTGTGTTATATATAATTATTAAAGTCAAATCGCAAAAAATAAAAAATAAAAAAAAACATATATATATTTTTGATGGCAATCCACCAAAAGTGGATTGCCACCAAACACGTTTCCACCAAACATGCTTGCATGTTTGGTGGATTTGCAAGAGGTGATCTACAATTAATTTCTACAGTCTGGATTCCATTGTTTTCTTTGAAAATTTGTTGATTTCTAGCTCTTGTGTGTTTTAATTTTTTTAAAGCTTTCTTGTATTTTCTTTTTCTTTCAGTAATAAAATTATGTGTGTTTTTATTCAAATTATGAGTAGCTAATTTCTTTTTGCTGGGGTAAAATGGTGAAGATTTTAATATGAAAATATAGATTAATCTCACTTTATAATATATAAATTATCAATATTATTGTCACACCCGTCCCCTTAGGTAGGGTAGGGGTGAGACGGAGACGCGAAACAGATAAAATTTTCCTTGTAAAATGGACTAATTCTCAAAATACAAAAAAAAAAAAATTAAATTTGAATAATATCCTCATATTTATAGGATCTCTATGATCCAACTCAAATGATCATCCATAATAAAATGCAAATACTTCATGTATCAAAAGTAGGCTCAGTGCCTATAACCAAATTCACTCAAGAAAGACATATCTAGAACCATAATCCCAAAACATAACAAAGACACTCTACTGTTGGCACTACCTTTCTCTACTGTCAGAAAATGGCGATGAAACATCAGATGACAAAAGGAAGATCTACTAATCTGCTTAACATGTAAAATTTAAAGGAAGTAACAAGATGGATCAAATAAGTCTTTCATAATATAAATAAAAACATAAAGCTATAAACTGATATATATATATATATAATATATATATATATATATATATATATATATATAATATATATATATATATATAACATTTACTTGAAATCATAAATCTCATTTCTCATAAATATCATTCTGCAAAAGAATACTCTGTAAAAATAAAGATGTTCATTCATCTATATGCACACTCGTGACAATACGACAAAACTGGTAACATGGGGCATCCCCACTGCAATAACTGACATCCGGAGCAAATCTAGCAACATGAGACCTCGTCTTACGGCAAATCATCTGACACGTATAAGTACATAGAGTGTATCATAACATAAAAATCATTTCTAAAATACATGCTCATATATCTCAAATCATGAAAATTTCTCATATATCACAACTAATGATTTTAACATAATCAATATTCGATCCATTCTTTTATAGAAAGATATAAACTTTCTAAAACTAAATCATTTTATGCATTATCTTGAAAATTCATTTAAGAAAACATACATACTATAAACTTTGGAAAACATCAATGTTACAAGTTTATCCACACACCTAGTGAGCTGACTATAGAGAAAGATACTATGTAGCAGGACCATCTCCGCCAACGGTATCACGATCACCTAAAAAGACAAAAGAATTTACGATAAGGAATATAATCCTAACTAGAATATATGAAAGAATATGCAAGAAACGAGGCTCAGTCGCTCTCGTAATCCTAACGAAATTTCGGCAGAGTTCCATTTATAATACAGATTTCCATTATATAATCCATAATCATCAAACTTACATTCATATTCTACTCACAACATACACATCCAAAATTCAAATCAACATTAATAGCGCACATCTCGGGGTTACAATAGCTTCCCGCACACAATCTTACTTGATCATATTCTCCGATTAAATTTTTCATTCACTTCTAACCACAAGGTAATCATTAAATAGTCTAAGCAATTGAATTAATCATACTTTAAAGCAAATTCCGTTCCGAAATACATAACATATATAAACCAAATATAATGACAAATTATACGAGAATCAAGATTAGGAGGTTCGTTACTACTCAGAATGGTCGGGAAATCACAGAGGAAGACTCAGGAAGTCGGCAAGAACACTCCGCGTGAGCGCCATGCGCCAATCAAAATCTAAATTTTCCGACAGTCGAGCGTTCGTCTCCCCCTCATGGTCCCAATGCTGCTGACAGTTTGTCAAACGGAATTCTAGATCAACGATAAATCAAGAAAAACCATAAAAAATTCCTTACTGAAAAATCTACGAAAATTGGAAGTTTCCCAAGATGAAACCACCATCAAAATGATCCATTTATCGAGATATATGTTTCCCCAAAAGACTTGAACGAAATCGGCTCCGGATCGGACGGATCGGGGCCAAAACTCTATATTTTCTCTTTTTTTTTTCTTTCTCTCTCTCATATTTTCTCACGATTGCTCACTGGAAAAGAAGGAAAATGTGCATTTTTTTATACTACATGGAAAATATCATTTGCCACCCCTCAACTTATCCCTTTGATCATTTTTAATTCCAACTTTTGTAAACTAAATAATTTAGTCCCTAAATTTCCACACCAAAATTGATAAATTAAAATATGGGTAAAATAAATTTGGGGTGCTACAATTACTCAGTTAATTTAATTCAGGAATTAATTATGCCAAAATAAATAAAACCTGTCATGACCCCCTCCCTAGAGCGGGCCCAACCCTAGAAAGAGGTTCACATACTTCTTTAATTCGAGCATTCTATATGTCATACAAGTCAAACAAATATGCACAAATAATACTTTCACAAATTTTACAAGTCACTTAATATCTCTCCAATATTATGGTTTACAACACAAATCTAAAATATACAAATGATGACTTAAATGTCTGGACCAACCCGAAAAATAACTATGGCACGTGGA
The DNA here is from genome assembly GCA_019454045.1 of Zanthoxylum bungeanum. Lineage (NCBI taxonomy): Eukaryota > Viridiplantae > Streptophyta > Magnoliopsida > Sapindales > Rutaceae > Zanthoxylum > Zanthoxylum bungeanum. The sequence continues at coordinate 22,971 of SKCR01037554.1, forward strand.
TCAAAACCTAGTACTGCTACTGCTATGGCTATGCTGGCGAACTACTTGGAATGTTTGGGGAAAATGGGAGTGAGCTTAAAGAGCTCAGTAAGTAAAACACTCATACTCTCAACATGACCTCACCAACAAAATAGGAATATATATTTATAATATAATATATGAAAATAACATATACTATAATATCATCTCAAGCAATCATCCCACAACAATACAAACATCCATCAAACATGGTTGCTAATCCGGGTCCAGTATAATAGTGGATTGAAACCAATGGAAGAGTCTCTCTCATACTCCCAAGGTTTCCCACCATATCATCTCGCAAAATATATGTGAGTGTGTTAAAACCAATGGGAGAGTCCCTCTCATACTCCCAAGGTTTTTCACCATATAATCTCGCAAAATATCTCATCACATCTCATCTCATTTCCGCCCACTATTATTCAAAACCCAACAGCATAACACAACAACACACATCATCCAATACAATCACATCTTATATTCAATACATCAATCTCATCTCAACAATCATGAAATCATATTTCTCATGCTTCCAATAACTCAATATAATATCTCCACAAATTATATATATATTATATATATATATATATATATATATATATATATATATATATAATATATATATATATAATTATAATTATACCAATATATTTATATATGGACTTTCACAACAACCATCAATCAACAAAAAATTTTGTTAAGGGAATAAACATGCATTGTACTTACCTCTATCCACGCAAAAGTCCTTAATATGTCTATATCCTCGCTAAGAATCTGAAAAATATAAAATTACAATCAGGTCCCTCAATTTTCCAAAATTATGATTTTACCTCTAAACTTTCTAAATTTCTATTTTAGCCCCTAAACTTTCTTACTATGTCCATAAAGTCCTCAAGCTCTCAATTATTACCTATTAACCCATGAAAAACAGAAGTAACATTTTTATCCTCTTAGTTAAAAAAATATACAATTAAGTCCAAATCTTCCAAATTCTATCATTTAAACCCCCGAAATGGTATTAATCACATACCGAGCTCCAACGACCTCTAAATCTCACAACGAAGGAGCCGCTGGTCAGAATATGTCTCAAGGATCCCAGTGATGGTGGTGGTGGGGACTGAAATACGACAGTTATTGATGATCAATTAAACACCGATAACTACCATATTTTGCTCGTTTCTCAACAACCGAAGGTCCGATTTGGGCAAACGAAGTGTTCAATTTATGTATCTCGATGAGGAGAATATTCTGGTCAGGGAGGTGTCGAACACGCATGACGGTGCTGGAGCGCGTGGTGACGACAGCAGGCGGCGCGTGAGGGTTCGTGGCTGGGAATCACAGCGGCGGTCCAGCGGCGTTGGATTCCTCTCATCGAGAGGATTCTCCAGATGTGGTCACTTGCCAGAAACGAAGCTCATATGACATCAAACGAAGCATTTCTCTCTCTTAGATACATTTTTTCTCTCTAGAAATTCTCCCATAATTACTCTCGATTTCTCTCTCAAAAACTCCCCAAAATTATTCTCATAACTCTGGAATTTATCTTCAACACTCTCTTCCTTAGTTACTGTCTAAATCCATAAAGCTTGCTTGGTGAATGGAGTTGAAGATGAACAAAGACCTTAAGAAAATCCCTCCAAAAGAAAAGTTCTCAACAGAAGCATTAAAACTAGCACCACCTCTTATTAGGTCCAACACATTCTTCTCTGCATACTCACTCTCCCCCTCATCTGCTATGTTGCTACCATGAAGAGATAACAATGATGATTTTTATTATTATTATTAGAAGTGGCTAGGTGGTGATATGAGTGGTTGTTAATGATTTGAGTTTTTGAGGAAAAAGAGAGACAAAAGTAAGTGGGTGTGTTTGGATAATGGATATAATAATTTGCATGGTATGTGATATTACGATCTACCCACCTGACCGGCGTAATCACACACGTATAACGCAAGCGCACGTATCGTTCAAGTAGTATAAAATGTATCGATCCCATGAGGACTTAATACCTAAGCTATTAATTTATGAAGCCAAATATTTACGAGTATCTAATAGATTGGTTATTTGAATGGATGGTGACTTTAAACTAAAGATGAATAAATAAAATAGTGCGGAAGTAAATCAAGGGAAAATTCAATATTAAGAAACTATCTAGGGTCGTGAATCCTTCCAATATCTTTTAAAGATGAAGTGGTTATCTCATGTTTGTGTAATATATTGGTTTACTAACCTAGAACACGAAATTATGCAAAAGCCTCTGTCGATGGTCAGCTGCAAATACCCAGTGTAACCCAATTAATCATATGTCTATGTCAACCAAGTTATCTGAATTCATTAAGATTAAGTTCCAATTATGGCTACCCCCGCCCGACAGGTATATGTCTATCCTGTAAGGAAATCTATTAAAGGGTTATATATCCTCAAGGAAGATCGTGGGCTATTAAGTCTAAGGCTGAAACCTAAAATTCCTTTGTCAAGTTTATTTTAAGTTTACCACATCAATCTTATTAATGGCCAGTTAACAAGAAGCATTAAGCTTAAGACTTAATAAATAAACCTTTGTATTACCCAAACTATAAAATAACCCCTTATAAACCAGTGATATTGGAATTCATCACAACCCCAGATAACGAGTTTAGTTATGACATATATCTAAGGCTAGTAAAAGCTTAAATAAAGTAAATGACATAAAGTAAGTGCTGGAAATTAAAAATGTAAATAAAACAATAAAGAAAATGTTGGGGGTTAGATGATCCACTTTTATTACTTCTATTTAGATATCTCATTTATTATAATATATAAACTTTGCGTGATATTACCAACCGACCATTTAGGCGGTATACTTATTAAGTCAAATTTATAATTAATTCCAACCGATCATACAGGCGGTATCCATGTTTAGTCAGGTTTAAAATTAGATACAATCTTCTTAGTATTCTTAAGGAATTCCTTAGAAGAAAGTATGAATTGAATTCTAAAATTCGGCCTTAATTTATAGGGAAATTTTTTGCCTCTACGTCGCGAAACATGCAACCTTGCACGTCGCGACGTGCCGTTGATTGTTGACACGTTGCACGGCTTTTGCGGAGATGGTTACACGTGGCGTCAGCAAAATTATTAGCTGAATTATTGGCTTGGCGTCGTGACGCATAAGGGTATGCGCGTCGCGACGCTGACGTAAACATGACGTAAGCAATGATGTGTTTCAATGAAGAGTGTCGGCAGCATGTGATGGTGACACATGTCTGGCGTACGTTAGCACTCTCCGACGCATGTTAGCAGACGACATATTTTAGCATGGTGCATTTTAGAAAACGGCGCATTTTAGCAAACAACGTATTTTAGCAGGAAATTTACAATTTTGCCCTTTTTGTCCATTTTTCACTATTTTGGCCCCGAATTGATTCTAGAGAGTCCTGCTATTTTATTTATCTACAAAATACCACAAAACACATCAAAATATTCACAAAACTCAAGAAACTATACAAAACATAAAGTCAAATGAGTGGGAAATAGTGATCTATTTACCACTCATCACACCCACAAACCTAACATTTTGCTAGTCATCGTGCAAAACAACAAAATAAAATAACATAAACATCTTAAAAAAAATTAAACTAAGCCACTTTCGTAGGGATCACAGTTGCATTTTAGCATATGCAACAAGCCTTTAAACCCCTAGGTGTCCTTGGTGGACGAGTTGTAGTCTCGTGAGGGCTTACAGCAACGATACCCACAAATGTCAATATAAAACTAATGCACACAGCAAAAAGACAAGAGAAAAGAGAATAAACAAGTTAGTGACTAAACAAGTGAAACTTCTTGTCAAAGTTAATAGTTGCTTTCTTTCTTTCTAAATTACCGAATAAGTAAATTCTCCAATTATTTTTACCATTCTCCATATACACAACCATCAAAGTATTAATCAACTTATTATGCCCACAATATTTATAAGTATAGTTGAAAAGAGAGTAATATTTTTGTCCTAAAGTTATATCAGACTTCACACATTTTTTAGCAATGGAATATTTTTCTGAAATATTTTTTTTTTTTGCGAAAAATAAATAAAGCAACATCTTCAATCCATGTAGCGAGCTTTGGGCCAGTGACTCCCAAACCAGTTGGCTTTAGAACACTAGGTGTTAAGACACCCCTACGGACTTAATTACTCGGATTTCAGATGTCTCTTTTTATTTTTATAACATCTTTGATCCATGTAGCGAGCTTTGGGCCAGTGACTCCCAAACCAGTTGGTTTTAGGGTACTAGGTGTTAAGACACCCCTACGGACTTAATTGCTCGGATCTCAAATGTTATGTTTTTTTATTTATTTTTATTTTTATTATTATTCAACTCTGGATGTCTTCAAGAGTGCAATGATGAGTTGAATTTATAACACCTGAAATTGGTGAGTAATAATAGCACTATTACCTGTCAAATGACAATTATTAGTTAAATAGTAAAATAAATCGTGAAAGTCAAAAAGTCTGGATCCTGTCGGAGAAAATAAAAGAAAATAACAAAACAAATCACAATTATTAGTTAAAAACAAAAAGAAAATAATATTTACAAGAAATAACGGCTTGAATGACGTCTATACGTCAGAGACAAGCTTCCCATCCAATTTTCTTATAAATTGGAAAACATAGTCTTTTAGAGTCGGATTCCGGAGACTTAAATATTGTCGTTCTTTTTGAAATTGTGTATATAACATGTGAATTGCATGATGCACATATTCACTGGAATACGTCTCAAGAGTCAATGATATGTCATCCAAAGACTCATTACTCAAGCCATCCCCAATGAATTTAATTTTATCTTCACGGTTATCAGACACCATTCCTAAAGAATGACAATGAGTATTACATGTCATGCGTGCACATTTATAGCAAACACCCATTATTTTAGCTGTTCTCTTTTTAGCATAGGTGCTTCTTCCTAAACCAGGTAAATATGAAACAAAAGAGTTAAATGACTCACCTGCCAATCAGACCCGTGCTTCAATAATCCAATGGATGTCAATAGGAATACCTTTGATCATCAGCAGTCTCATTCGTTCCGAGCGAGCTTTGTAGACTTTCATCAGAGAGTTTTGAGGGAGAGAAGGAAATTGCTTGTGAAGATTTGCGAGAACTTCTTCCATCCTGAAATGACTTTACCTACAAAAATTAAACACACAAAAATAAAAACACACCAAATCTGAATATATACACAAATTGCATGGGTTGCCTCCCAGCTAGCGCTAAGTTTAACGTCGTCAGCTAGAAATGACTGCCCGAATGTTAGGCTGGATCTGAAAGTATGACACTTTCTTTTTGTCGCTCAAATGATTCTCCCCAGTAGTTCTTGACAAACTGACTGTTAACTTTGAATGTTTCGTTGGTGTTGGGATCAAGTAACTCAACAGCTCCATATGGTAAAACCTGAGTAATTACAATTGGACCTGACCACCTTGATTTCAACTTTCCTGGGAAAAAGTTTCAACCTTGAATTGTATAACAACAACTGCTGCCTTGGTTCCAATTGTCTGCGCACTATTTTTAGATCATGCCATTTCTTGGTATTTTCTTTGTATAATCCGGCATTCTCGTAAGCCTGTAGGCGAAATTCCTTCAATTCATCGAGTTGGTGGAGTTGATTTTCTTCTGCTGCTTGTGGATCAAGATTTAACTTCTTCAGTACCAAATAGTGTTCAAGCTCCACTGGCAGATGGCACGCTTTCCCAAACACCATTCGATATTGTAGGACACAGAAATCGGTGATGTTGTTCTGGGCTTGTGGCCCGGTCGGGAGTACGGAGTAGCTCGCGGAGGACTAAACCGGAGAATAATGGAGTCACCACCCGGTGTGAACTGGGAAAATGATTTAAGGCCACACTCATCCCTCACAAGGGAATACCTCAAACCGTTGGGTTCAGAATGGTCCCTTACTTATGTCACTTGTAATGAACAGATTTGTGCAATTTTAACCAAGTCTACTCAACATACATTTGCAAAAGTAATCTTAATTCCTATAAGGCCTAAATCTAAGTTTGCATGCTTTAAAAGTAAATTCTCATAACGGCAAACATACAATATCACACAATAAGCATGTTGAATAAATAACGACCTAAACATAACGTAAATTAAACTCATATTACGAAAGAAAATAACTAATTCATGCATAAAGAAATAACGTACTAACGCCTAAATCATGCTGAGAAACAAATAACATGCTAGTAACCTAATCATGCTCGAATACAAGGTTGGATGAAACGAAATATGTGAACTCTAAAATGGTACGTGACATTGTATCCCGAGTGAAAACCGTAATACCGTTCATTCTCATTCGGCTATGGAATTTATATCCGGGTTTCCATCCGATATACCGTAAGAAAGAACACATATTACGTTCATCCGGAATCATATTATGCACCAATTCACAATACTCATGCGAAATAAAGTAATAAAATAACTAAAAATAAAGGATAATAAATAAAAGGGTGCCCTCAGGTCTAACCTCTTTACTCGTCTCTTGAAAGTGCGGTATGCGGTCGTCGGAAGGGTTGATGCTCCGCAACTCCTCTGGTTCACTGGTTCAACGTTTTCCTTTGCTGCTTCACTGTTTGGGTTGCTTTCTTGGGTTCACTGTTGCTGTTATTTTCTCGGGTTTGCCGTTTATGCGGTATTTGGGCGGTGTTATGGGGCGGAATTTTTGGTGGTAAATAGGCAGATTTTCTGGATAGTTTTGCGGTAATGGGGCTGTGGTTTTCTGGACAGTTTTCTGCGGGATTATGATGCGGTTTTGCGGGTGTAGTTTTCTGGACAGTTTTTCGATAATGGGGCTGCGGTTTTCTGGAAAGTTTTCTTGCGGGTTTATGGTGCAGTTTTTTGGAGTTATTTTCAATAGGTGCTGTGTGTGTGAATGAGGGCAGTTTGTGTGCGTTTATAGGCAGTATGTGAAGAGTTCACGGTGAATTAGGGGCTGTGTTTGCAGGGGCTTGTAGCGTTGAATCGAGGGCTGTATGTGAGGGGGTTTTAGCGTGAAGGCATGCTGATGTTATGTGAGTAGTGTGTGCAGGGTGAAGGCTTGCGTGAGGGCTGATGAAGGCAATGGCGTGAGTGGCGTGTGCGTGAGTTGAAGGCTTATGCGTGAGTTGAAGGTTCCTAGTCGATGTGGGATGAAGTTAAGGGGATGATTTGCGTGAACAAGGGCTGTCATGGGGAGTGGTTTCTTAGGCGATGTGGGACGTGGATGAATGTTGATTTGTTGTTATTTTGGGCGTGAGTGGAGGGCTTGTTCCAGGGATATTTTGGCTTGAATGGAGGGCTTGTTTTTGGGGCTGCAGTGGCGTGAATTTGGGGGCTGTTTCTGGGGCTATTTTGGTGGCAATGAAGGGATGTGATGGGTGATTATGTGCCTGATTTATGGACAGTTTGTGTGTTTAAGGCAGTGTGTTGTGGCGTGAACAATGGCTAGTTTTTGGGGCTGTTTGGGCGTATTTGGAGGGCTTATTTGAGGACAGTTTGGGCGTGAATAGAGCTGGTTCCAGTGGCTGTTTTGTGTGTGAGGTTGGGTTGATTTCAGTGGCTGTTTTCAGGCGTGAAGTGAGGGTTGAAGGTGGGTGATTATGCGTGAAGTTAAGACTTGAAGGTGGGTGATTATGCGTTGAAACAAGGGCTGTGTGGAGGGGCTGTGTTGATGCGCGAAAGGAGGGCTGGGAGTGATGTCGTGAGAGTCTTGTGTTGTATATGTGCTATGAAGGTGCTAGGGGTTTCAAGGGAGCTAAGGGTTCTTTATATAGGCAAATGAAGGTGCATTTATTGGGTAGGCTAACATTAATGAGGGTTATTAATTGGGTGGCTAACTTTGTTGAAAAAAATGGAAAGGGGATAGCTTAGTCATGGGCTTGGGTTTGCTAGATTAAATGCTTGATGTGTCATGCTTGACTTTGGTGAGGGGAGGCCATTAATGGCTTGGAAAAAATTGTTGAAAATGAGGGGTAAGGTAAATTTGAGGTCAATGGCGTGGGGCATGCTTGGTGGAAGGTTAATTTGGTTGTTTGAATAGTTAATGGAGGGGTAAATGAGTGGAGTTTGGTTGCATGGCTTTGCATGGGAGATGGTTCACGTGAAAGGGGGCAAAAGAGGCGTGAAGGTTGAGTGGAGAGTGAATGGCGTGAAGGCTTGTTACATGGTGCATGGACGTGAGGTGTGGTGTGGATAAAGGCTATGAGTGGTGGTGTGCTGAGGTGTTTGGGTCAAGGAAGTGTAGCTTGCGGGGGATTTGGGCCAAGGGTGATTTTGAAACGGAGGTCCAACGAGCAATCCTGAAACTAAACGAGCGAATAAAGTCTAATAAAACGTCAATTCTTGACTTTTCCCTTCTGATGTCCGTTTCCTGCGACTTCCGCGACATAAGAGGTAGTGCCTCCGTACGAGGCTTATCATCGGGACTTATATGTAAAAATACAGTGCCTACAGTCGCCTCCACTTTGATAAGACTTGTGCAGTGTGTGACAATGACAGTCCTATCAAAGTCATGCAATGCATTTTTACTTACCTGGCTCGCCGGCTGCCACCTGACTTGCCTATTGCTTCGAACGGTGTTGATAATGCAGTGGGCCTCAACCCTGGGACGTATCCCGGAACTGCAATTGAGCTGATTGTGATGGCGAGGTGCTTTCGACCTCTGGGCTTTGTTCCTGAACTGTTATAGAGAGTGGGCTTTGTTCCCTGAGCCTTGTGTTGAATGTGATGGCGAGATGCTTTTGACCTCTGGGCTTTGTTCCCAAACCACCTGTGTGTTTTGTTCCCGAACTGTTGTAGAGAGTGGGTTTTGTTCCTATTATGCTGAATGCGGGCTTTGTTCCTGAACTGTGCTGAATGTGGGCTTTGTTCCCGAATTGTTTTGAATGTAGGCTTTGTTCCCTGGGCTTTGTTCCCAAGCTGTACTGAATGTGGGCTTTGTTCCCAAACTGTGGGCTTTGTTCCCTTGGCTTTGTTCCCGAACTGTGTTGAATGTGGGCTTTGTTCCCGAACTGTTGATTGTGGGCTTTTATTCCCGAACTGTACTGAATGTGGGTTTTGTTCCCGAATTGTGGGCTTTGTTCCCAAACTGTGTTGATGATGCAGTGGGCCTCAACCTTGGGACGCATCCCGAAACTGCAACTAAGCTGATTATGATGGCGAGGTGCTTTCAACCTTTGGGCTTTATTCCCGATCTGTGATGTGAGGTGGTACATTCCCGAACCGTTACTATGATGTGGTCCACTCCCGAACCGTTACTGAGTTGAGATAATGGTCTTGTCCCCATTTTGAGATGGGGGTCTTATTCCCTAAATTGTGGGTCTTGTTCCCGATTTGAGTTGAGGGTCTTGTTCCTTGAATTGTGGGTCTTGTTCCCGTGGGTCTTGTTCCCAATTTTAGTTGAGGGTATTGTTCCCTGAATTATGGTGAGAGTGGGCTTTGTTCCCAAACTGTTGAATGTGGGCTCTGTTCACTGGCTTTGTTCCCGATCTGTGTTGAATGTGGGCTCTGTTCCCTAGGCTTTGTTCCCAAACTGTTGATTGTGGGCTTTATTCCCTGGGCTTTGTTCCCGATCTGTGTAGAGAGTGGGCTTTGTTCCCGAACTGTGTTGACTGTGGGCTTTGTTCCCTGGGCTTTGTTCCCGATCTGTGCTGAGAGTGGGCTTTGTTCCCAAACTGTGTTGAATGTGGGCTCTGTTCCTTGGGCTTTGTTCCTGATCTGTGTTAAGAGTGGGCTTTGTTCCCGAACTGTGTTGACTGTGGGCTTTGTTCCCGAGCTGTGCAGAATGTGGGCTTTATTCCCAAACTGTGTTGAATGTGAGCTTTATTCCCAAACTCTATTGAATGTGGGCTTTATTCCCTGGTTGGCTTGCATTTTTCGTTTTCTTTTTTTTATTCGTTGAAACCTGTGAATACAAAACAAAACACAAAAAGGATGCAAGTGCGTTACGTGTATGCATGCATGCATGAATGAATTTCCTATTCCGTCGGGTTAGGTCTTCTGCAAATTCCCCCGGTGTCCTTTGCCTATAACTATCTTTGGCCGCCCCCTGGGTCTGCTTACAGTTTCCTCTTGCTGGTTATTTTCTGGTGATTGTTCAATCCTCGTTTGTCTCATGACTCAAGTTCTCGGTACATCCCTTATTCGCGGGGTGGTAGATTAGTCGCCACCAGTCTTAGTTTAGCTTTCTGTTATTCGCTTCTTACACTAGGTCAAAGTAGATCATGTGATGTGACGTTCCCAAAACTGCTGATGATGTGGGCCTCGACCCTGGGACTGATCCCAAAATTGGTGATGATGCTGATATCGGCCTCGACCCTGGGACTCATCCCCATAACTGATATTGATGTTGATGTGTCTCCATACCCGGAGTGCCATACCCGGAAAAACTGATGTTGTGTCTTCATACATGGAGTGCCAAACCTGGCAAAACTGATGCTGTGTCTCCATACCCGGAGTGCCATACCCGGCAAAACTGATGCTGTGTCTCCATACCCGGAGCGCCATACCCGGCAAAACTGATGTTGTGTCTCCATACCCAGCAAAACTGATACTAGTGATGCTAATGTGGGCCTCGCCCCCAGAGTGCCATATCCGGTAAGACTGATGCTGATGCTAATGTGGGCCTCGCCCCTATAGTGCCATACCCGGCAAGAATGACTGATGCTGTGATGGTTCATTTCAACATATTGTACTACCTCTCACGAGATAATCCTGATAGTTAAACATATTTTCGTCCTCAACGGATGCTTCGCGTCGAAACCAGAGAACCTTCAAAGTACTTAATACACTCAAATCCGATCGTCTGAATGAGTGATCTGAACTAGACTCCTAGTGTGTGTGTGTGCCAAGGCTCTTTCACAGCTTAATCCTTAAGTAAACCAACTCGATGATTTCATCTCGGAGAATCAGATCAGTGGGTCTAACCAACCTAGATGTCTTAATCACACTCCGTGATTACTTCGTCATACTCAACATGATATGGTCTTCTTCTTTTTTCTTGTCTCTTTCTTTTCATTCTTTTTTTTTTTCTTTTTTTTGACACACCTACCCTTTAAGGTAGCATTTCTCCTAATGGTGGTCCTAATACTCACCCATGGGTAGCTTCACGCTTATCGGTTATTGGTGGTCTTTTTTTTTTGTAGAGACTTTTCTTTGTTTCCAACCATATCACATATCGTAGCATCAGTAAACCAGGATGGACATCTAGGCAAATGGTCATTCACTGATCTGCCATCTCTTCAACTAGTCATCTTGTTGATTACTCAGGCTTCTACTGCTAAGATCTTGTAATCAAGTGCTCATGAGTCTAGCCGAGATCAACCACTCAGAATATCGGATGAGAGCACATCCCGCACTTATCGTTTCTAAGGTTTCTCCCTACAGCAAACAATGTCATCACCGGACTAATGCTTTAACTATTGACGAAAACTCGAACAAGTAAGCAAAATCAATGTCTGTATTATCAAAATGCAGGATTGCAATCAAATAAACCAAGAAAACATCTTCATTGTCTGCAGCATTGTCTTCTTCCTCGGCCTATGATTCTTCACTACTGCCATCTCCTATCTCCATGTAAGAAGCTTGGTGGTTGAGAGTTTGGAGGACAAGGCTTTCGGGTAGGCCAGAGTTGATCATGTAGGTGGGTGGTGGAACATAGTGGTAGTTAGGTAGGGGATTTCTGTGTGTATTGGGTTGTTCTTTTTCTGGGTCGGGTATTTTATGAGCGTCGATGAGGTTTTGGATTTCATGCCTGAGGCGGGGGCAGTTGTCAGTGTCATGGCCTCTTTCTTGATGGAAGTAATAGTAAAAGTTTAGGTTGAGGTACGGTGGCACATGGTTCAGAAGTGGCCTCGGTTCTAAAGGTTTTAGAAGTTTTTGCATCTTCAGCTTTTCAAATACCTTTGACAAAGGTCTACCAAGATTGGAGAATCGCCTGTTTCTGACGGTAGCGACCTCAGCAGTAGCAGACTTGGTCTCAGAAGGCCCCCCAAAAGTTCTCTTATTCTGGCCATAAAACTTTCGGTTCTCAGCTTCTTCCTCCTCAATGTCCATGACAGTTTCCCTCAACTGTCGAAAATCAGAATCATCGAAGTCATTCTCCTCAACTTACCGTAAATAGAGGGTTTGGTGCCCTTGATGATCATTTTGATCTGGTCTTTCTCTAAAGGCTGAGTCTGCATCTTCAGAAGTTGGCTCCTCCACCGATATACATACTCCTTGAAACTTTCCTCCGGCTTCTGCTTAGTATTCTCCAGGTCGCGAAGCGACAAGTCGATCTCCAGATCTGTAACATACTGCTTCAGAAAGGCGTCTGCCAGTTCCCTCCAATCCTCTTTAACCTTTCTATCAGGCTATGGTACCACACTACGGGTGCCCCCTCAAGCACATCCCAAAAATCTTCTGAACTTGGCATTGTGACAGGCCCACTGAACTCATTACTGAGACATACTGCCGGAGGTGGACCCTCGTATCCCCATTCCTACGCCTCTCATTTTCAGAACTTCCCCCAGCACGGGGCACAGTTATATTAGACACAGCGGCGGTCAAAGCTTGCAGTTGCTCAGTAACCTTGGTGAGATTGGCTTCAAGCTGATTCATACGAGACCCCTCATTAACTGATTCACTCATATTTGCTGACGGCCTTTTGACGAGTCTTCCCTCTTCCCTAACCCAACGGGTATCTATGGTGTCTCTGAAAACTGCATATTAGCATGTATGCGTGTAATGCATGGAATAGACAAGTCCATCAAGATTTTTATACAAGTTGGCCCATTATCATTTTAAAGCATTCAATCATACTATCACGCGGTGCAAACTTATCCTAGTTGAAAAGGCCCAACAAGTTTATACTTTTGCGATAACATGGCTAAACAACTTCAAATAATAAAAGGCCTAAACACAAAATGGCCCATCGGCATTTCAGAAGCTTTTGGCCCAATTGTTAAAGGACATGAACTTGTCCCAGTTTAAATGGCCCAACAAGTTCATATCTCTTGACAAGAGGTCCAACTGAATCCAAATGATGATGGTCCTAAACACAAGCATAAAGGAATAACTTTTTTTGGTCATACAACTAAGGTTTACATGTAGGTTTCAAGGGTGTAAACAAAGGCTCTCGCTGACGAAGGATTGCCCACAACTAGGACTCCCCACTCAAGGGTTCAAACGACCAAGTGAGCGCACCTTTTTTATACCTTACGGTACATGCCAAAGAGTTATGGTATGTGAGTAACTGTCAGATGGATTTCTTATTGTAGATTCCTCAGAGGGAGGGTGAAGCGAACTCTCTTAAGTACCCAAGCCTCTTAGGCTCTTATCGCCTTGGTGACAGGAATAAACAACAAGTCCTCCAAATTAGTCTATCACAATGAGCTATAGGTGAATGTTTAGCTGGGTGCCTTCACAGCTTTTCCTTATAGAAAGGTAGCGAGTGAAGGAAGACACCAAACCATCACCTAGCCTTAACAATACCATTGATTAAACTCCTTAAACCTACAGTAGAAATGGTTAATTAAAACACAAATCACAAATATTACAAGATATTATTTTAGGGCCTATTCTCTATCCCAGTGGAGTCGCCAGACTGTAGGACACAGAAATCGGCGATGCTGTTCCGGGCTCGCGGCCCGGTCGGGAGTACGGAGTAGTCCGCGGGGGACTAAACCGGAGAATAATGGAGTCGCCACCCAGTGTGAACCGGGAAAATGATTTAAGGCCACACTCATCCCTCACAAGGGAAGACCTCAAACCGTTGGGTTCGGAATGGTCCCTTACTTATGTCACTTGTAATGAACAGATTTGTGCAATTTTAACCAAGTCTACTCAATACATTTGCAAAAGTAATCTAAATTCCTATAAGGCCTAAATCTAAGTTTGCATGCTTTAAAAGTAAATTCTCATAACGGCAAACATACAATATCACACAATAAGCATGTTGAATAAATAACGACCTAAACATAACATAAATTAAACTCCTATTGCGAAATAAATAACTAATTCATGCATAAAGAAATAACGTACTAACGCCTAAATCATGCTTAAACAAATAATATACTAGTAACCTAATCATGCTCGAATACAAGGTTGGATGAAACGAAATATGTGAATATCTCAAATGGTATGTGGCATTGTATCCCGAGTGCAAACCACAATACCATCCATTCGGATTCAGTTACGAATTTATGTCCGGGTTTCCATCCGATATACCGTAAGAAAGAACACATATTACGTTCATCCGGAATCACATTATGCACCAATTCACAATACTCATGCGAAATAAAGTAATAAAATAACTAAAAATAAAGGATAATAAATAAAAGGGTGCCCTCAGGTCTAACCTCTTTATTCGTCTCTCGAAAGTGCGGTATGCGCTCGTCAGAAGGGTTGATGCTCTGCAACTCCTCCGGTTCACTGGTTCAACATTTTCCTTCGTTGCTTCGCTATTTGGGCTGCTTTCTTGGGTTCGTTGTTGCTGCTATTTTCTCAGGTTCACCGTTTATGAGGTATTTGGGCGGTGTTATGGGACGGAATGTTCGGTGGTAAAAAGGGCAGATTTTCTGGACAGTTTTGCGGTAATGGGGTTGCAGTTTTCTGGACAATTTTCTGCGAGTTTATGTTGCAGTTTTGCGGGTGCAGTTTTCTGGATAGTTTTTCGGTAATGGGGCTGCGATTTTCTGGACAGTTTTCTTGCGGTTTTATGGTGCAGTTTTTTGGAGTTATTTTCGTAGGTGCTGTGTGCGTGAAGGAGGGCAGTTTGTGTGCGTGAATAGGCAGTCTGTGAGGGGTTCACGGTGAATTAGGGGCTGTATTTGCAGGGGCTTGTAGCGTTGAATCGAGGGCTATATGTGAGGGGGTTTTAGCGTGAAGGCAGGCTGATGTTACATGAGTAGTGTGTGTAGGGTGATGGCTTGCGTGAGGGCTGATGAAGGCAATGGCGTGAGTGGCGTGTGCGTGAGTTGAAGGCTTATGCGTGAGTTGAAGGTTCCTAGTCGATTTGGGATGAAGTTAAGGGGATAATTTGCGAGAACAAGGGCTGGCAAGGGGAGTGGTTTCTTAGGCGATGTGGGACATGGATGAAGGTTGATTTGTTGCTATTTTGGGCGTGAGTGGAGGGCTTGTTCCATGGATATTTTGGTGTGAATGGAGGGCTTGTTTCTGGGGCTGCAGTGGCGTGAATTTGCGGGCTGTTTCTGGGACTATTTTGGCAGCAATGGAGGGCTGTGATGGGTGATTATGTGCGTTATTTATGGACAGTTTGTGTGCTTAAGGCAGTGTGTTGTGGCGTGAATAAGGGCTGGTTTTTGGGGCTGTTTGGGCGTATTTGGAGGGCTTGTTTCAGGACAGTTTGTTCGTGAATAGAGCTGGTTTCAGTGGCTGTTTTTTGCGTGAGGTTGGGCTGATTTCAGTGGCTGTTTTCAGGCGAGAAGTGAGGGTTGAAGGTGGGTGATTATGCGTGAAGTTAAGACTTGAAGGTGGGTGATTATGCGTTGAACAAAGGCTGTGTGTGGAGGGGCTGTTGTGTTGATGCGGATGCGTGAAGGCTTGGAGTGAGAGGTCTTGAGTTTGTATAGTTCTGGTAAGGTGCTAGGGGTTTCAAGGGAGCTAAAGGTTCTTTATATAGGAAAATGAAGGTGCATTTATTGGGTAGGCTAACATTAGTGAGGGTTATTAATTGGGTTGCTAACTTTGTTGAAAAAAAATGGAAATGGGATGGCTTAGTCATGGGCGTGGGGTTGCTAGATTAAATGCTTGATGTGTCATGCTTGACTTGGTGAGGGGAGGCCATTAATGGCTTGGAAAAATTTGTTGAAAATGGGGGGTAAGGTAAATTTGAGGTCAAGGGCGTGGGGCATGCTTGATGGAAGGTTAATTTGGTTGTTTGAATAGTTAGTGGAGGGGTAAATGAGTGGAGTTTGGTTGCATGGCTTTGCATGGGAGATGGTTCACGTGAAAGGGGGAAAAAGAGGCGTGAAGGTTGAGTAGGGAGTGAATGGCGTGAAGGCTTGTTACATGGTGCATGGACGTGAGGTGTGGTGTGGATAAAGGCTATGAGTGGTGGTGTGCTGAGGTGTTTGGGTCAAGGAAGTGTAACTTGCGGGGGTTTTGGGCCAAGGGTGATTTTGAAACGGAGGTCCAACGAGCAATCCCGAAACTAAATGAGCGAATAAAGTCTAATAAAACGTCAATTCTTGACTTTTCCCTTCCGACATCCGTTTCCCGTGACTTCCACGACATAAGAGGTAGTGCCTCCATACGAGGCTCATCATCGGGACTTATATGCAAAAATACAGTGCCTATAGATATGGAGACATAGCGATAGGTGTCTTGTAAGCTATCCGGTAGGCCCATAATGTGTCATCTAGTTTTATAGACCAGTCCCTCCTTGTTGATCCAACGGTTCTCTCCAAGATTCTTTTGATCTCCCTGTTTGAAACTTCAACCTGTCCATTTGACTATGGATGGTAGGCAGTGGCAACTTTATGAGTAACTCCGTATTTTGATAGGAGTGCATCAAAGTATCTGTTGCAGAAATGTGTGCCTCCATCACTGATAATTGCCCGAGGTGTTCCAAAGCGAGTGAAAATATTCTTTTTAAGGAATTTTATCACCACTTTTGAATCATTAGATGACAGTACAATTGCTTCAACCCATTTGGAGATGTAGTATACTGCAACCAGTATGTATATGTTTCTGAATGATGTAACAAAGGGTCTCATAAAATCAATCCCCCATACATCAAATATCTCCACTTCTTGAATGTTTTGAAGAGGTCTTTCATTTCTCCTTGATATATTTCCTGTTCTCTGGCACCTGTTATATTGAAGAGCAAATAAGTAAGCATCTTTAAAATGAGTTGGCCAGAACAAACCTGATTGTAGGAATTTGGCTGCAGTTTTATTTCCGCTAAAGTGTCTGTCATGTGGTGATGAATGATAATTTTGCAGAACACTATTGATCTCCTCATGTGGAACACAACGTCTCAGTAATTGATCAGCACATCATTTGAACAGGTACGGCTCATCCCAGACATAATGTTTGATTTATTTGAAGAACTTCTTTCGTTGCTGATGTGTCCATTCCAACGGTCATTTTCCCGATACTATGTAGTTTACATAGTCAGCATACCAAGGGACATCATGTTATTTCATGGCAAACGGTTATTCATCTGGAAAATTTTCTTTGATTGTAAGTTCATTGCCAGCTGTTTCTCCATTCTCGAGTCTCGATAAGTGATCTGCCACTTGGTTTTTTGTCTCTTTCCTGTCTCAGATCTCCACGTCAAATTCTTGCAGTAGAAGCACCCAACGGATAAATCTGGGTTTGGCATCTTTCTTCGTAATCAGGTATTTGATTGCTGAATGATCTGTGTAGACTACCACATTGGGACCCAACAGATATGAGCGGAATTTATCAAAAGCAAACACAACTACGAGCAACTCCTTTTCAATGGTTGTGTAGTTGAGTTGAGCTTCATTCAAAGTTCTGCTGGAGTAGTAAATAGTATGGAAAATTTTTGCTTTGCGTTGTCCCAAAGATGCACCTACAGCAAAATCACTAGCATCGTACATCACTTCAAATGGAAGAGTCCAGTCTGGTGCTACTATGATGGGGGCATAGATCGGCTTCTGTTTCAAGATTTCAAAAGCTTTATTGCATTCTTTGGTGAAGTTGAAAGAAACATCCTTCTCCAGAAGATTGCATAGAGGTTTAGCAATCTGGGAGAAGTTTTTGATAAATCTCCTGTAAATGCCTGCAAGTCCGAGAAAACTCCGAATCTCTTTAACAATTATTGGTGGAGGTAGTTTTTCAATT
Source organism: Zanthoxylum bungeanum (assembly GCA_019454045.1). Classification (NCBI taxonomy): domain Eukaryota; kingdom Viridiplantae; phylum Streptophyta; class Magnoliopsida; order Sapindales; family Rutaceae; genus Zanthoxylum; species Zanthoxylum bungeanum. Next base: position 40,808 of record SKCR01037554.1, read on the forward strand.
GTCTCGATCTTTGCTTTGTCTACCTCGATCCCCTTTTATGAATTCTGATGTCTCAGGACAATACCTTACTGCATCATGAAGTGGCATTTCTCCCAGTTGAGTACCAGATTGGTATCTTCACATCTTTGTAACACATTTTCCAGATTTTGCAAGCAGTGGTCGAACAAGTCTCCAAACACAGAGAAATCATCCATGAAAACCTACATACTTTGTTCCAGCATGTTTGAGAAGATGGCCATCATGCAACGTTAAATATGTGGCAAGGGCATTATATAGTCCAAATGGCATCATGCAGAAAGCAAAAGTGCGATACAGACATGTAAAAGTGGTTTTCTCCTGATCTTCTGGGGCGATGATAATCTTATTATACCCCGAATATCCGTCCAAAAAATAATAGAACTCATGTCCCGCCAATATGTCTAACATCTGGTCAATGAATGGCAGCGAAAAATGATATTTCCTTGTTGCTTTGTTCAGTTTACTGTACTCCATGCATACTCGCCATCCAATTACTGTTCTTGTTGGAATCAGCTCGTTCTTTCATTTGTGACTACAATAATTCCTCCTTTCTTTGGCACACATTACATAGAACTCACCCAGGTGCTGTCAGAGATGGGGTAGATGATACCGACATCCAAGTATTTGATAATTTCTTTCTTCATGACCTCATTCATGATTGGATTTAGTCTCCGTTGATGCTCTACTGTGGGTTTACACTCGTCATTCATCATAATTTCGTCATTCATCATCAATTCTGAAATATTCCTCTTCCTTTTCATCACTCAGAAATTTCATGGCTTTGAAAACATTGAAGGTAACTTCTTGGTCCTGTACTTTCATGGTTAGTTATCCTTTTTGTACATCAATAACAATTCGACCTGTAGCCAAGAATGGTCTTCCGAGGATGATAGGTACATCTTTGTCTTCCTCCATGTCAAGGATAATGAAATCTGCTGGGAGAATGAGTTTGTCGACTTTGACCAGCACATCTTCAACTACACCTCTTAGAAATACGAGTGTTCTATCAGCAAGTTGCAAAGAGATTGAGGTGGGCATTGCTTCTCCAATCTGCAGTTTCCTGTAAATCGAAAAAGGCAACAAATTAACACTAGCACCTAAATCACACAAATCTTTACCGATGTAATATTCTCCAGTGGTGCATGGGACAGTGAAACTGCCATGATCTTTCAACTTTGGGGGAAGTTTCCTCTAAATGATGGCGCTACATTCTTCTGTCAATGCTACTGTCTCGTAATCTCTCAATCTCCGCTTTCATGAAAGAATGTCTTTCATGAATTTGACATAGCTGGGCATTTCTTCCAATGCTTCTACAAATAGAATGTTGATATGTAGCTTTTTGAAGACCTCTAAGAATCGAGCAAACTGCTTGTTCAATTTACTTTTCTGGAGTCGCTGTGCATAAGATGGAGGTGGAGTGATTCTTTCTCGATCTTTTTCCTTTTCTTCTTTTTCCTCCATCTGTGGTACTGCTTCTTTTGGAACTTCCTCAATTGATGCCTTGATTCCAACATCTTTGTTGATTTTAGTACCTCTTTTCAAAGTAATGGCTTGACATTGCTCCTTCCCTCGGTTCACTGGATTTGGTTCTGTGTTGCTATGAAGGTTACCTGGAGGTCTGTAACTCTGAGTATTGGCCAGTTGTCCAATTTGATTTTCCAGTGCCTTTATAGAAGCTGATTGGCTTTGAAATATAGCATCATATTTTTTAACTGAGCTAGCACTTCCGCTATTCCTGGTTCTTTTTCATGCTCCTGGCCTTTGTTCTGCTGTTGGAATCCGGGTGGTGGATTGTTCATTTGCCCTGAATTATTGCTCCATGCGAAATTGGGGTGATTCCTCCACCATGGGTTCTAGGTGTTGGAATATGGATTTTTCCCATGTCTGTTGAAATTGTTGACATAATTCACCGTCTCTTCATTTTGGTGGTATGATTTTGTCTCTAGTGCTCCTCCATATGGTGAACTTGTGGATCCAATATTGCTTTGTGTGCTAAGAGTTTCCATGAATTTATATATCTGATCCATCTTGGCATTCACTGCTGTGTTGGCTCCAACTTCATAGATTCCTGCGATTCTTTGGATCATGCTCATTTCTGTTGGCCACAATGAATTGTGGTTGGCCATTTCTTCAATTAAATCCCAGGTCTGATCTTCTCCTTTTGCCATTAAAGCTCCTCCAGCCGCAACATTTTCTGAGTAAATCCTTGTACTTTTCCCAAGCTTCGCATTGGGATTTTGAGTCATGTTGCACAAAGGAAGTGATGTCATTCTTTAGCTTTGCAGTTCTGGCTGGTTGAAAATACTTTGCAAGGAATTTGGTGGCTAGAGTGTTCCAAGTTGTGATGGAACTTGTTGGTAGTGAATGTAGCAAGCTTTAGCTATGTCTTTCAAGGAATATGGGAAAACACGCAGTCTCATTACTTCTTTCAGCCGCTCGGTTGTAATTGAAAGTTTCGTAAACTTCCATGAAGTTGCTGATGTGGGCATTAGGATCTTCAGTTGCATTCCCCCCAAACTGAACTGTCTACTGTATCATCTGGATGCATATTTTGATGTCACACACATTTGCTGGTAAGAGAGGAAGTATAATACAGGAAATGAAGCTGTCAACCACCGGAATAGTTCTGTCTCGAATAGGAATTGGTGGTGCAACCTCCAGAGGTTCAGGTTCCATATTGATCAGTGTTTCTTGGCCTTCTCGCCTTTCCATTCTCAACTGTCTGATAGTTCTTTCAATTTCTGGGTCAAACAGACGGATTTCAAAGCATCCGTTCGTCTCATGTTGTGTCTGAGAACCTGAAACAAAAGAAAACAAAAATAATAAGTATAAAGAAATTAGATACAAGTAAAGGTATCTAACCTCAAAATTAATAGTGAAAGATAAATAAGTCCCCGGCAACGGCGCCAAAAACTTGACCGGCGTAATCACACACGTATAATGCAAGCGCACGTATCGTTCAAGTAGTATAAAATGTATCGATCCCATAAAGACTTAATACCTAAGCTATTAATTTATGAAGCCAAATGTTTACGATTATCTAATAGATTGGTTATTTGATTGGATGGTGACTTTAAACTAAAGACGAATAAATAAAACAGTGCGAAAGTAAATTAAGGGAAAATTCAATATTAAGAAACTATCTAGGGTCGTGAATCCTTCCAATATCTTTTAAAGATGAATTGGTTATCTCATGTTTGTGTAATATATTGGCTTACTAACCTAGAACACGAAATTATGCAAAAGCCTCTGTCGATGGTCAGCTACAAATACCCAGTGTAACCCAATTAATCATATGTCTATGTCAACCAAGTTACATGAATTCATTAAGATTAAGTTCCAATTGTGGCTACCCCCGCCCGACAGGTATATGTCTATCCTGTAAGGAAATCTATTAAAGGGTTATCTATCATCAATAAAGATCGTGAGCTATTAAGTCTAAGGCTGAAACCTAAAATTCCTTTGTCAAGTTTATTTTAAGTTTACCACATCAATCTTATTAATGGCCAGTTAAAAAGAAGCATTAAGCTTAAGACTTAATAAATAAACCTTTATATTACCCAAACTATAAAATAACCCATTATAAACCGGTGATATTGGAATTCATCACAACCCCAGATAATGGGTTTAGTTACGACACAAATATAAGGCTAGTAAAAGCTTAAATAAAGTAAATGACATAAAGTAAGTGCTGGAGATTAAAAAGGTAAATAAAACAATAAAGAAAATACTAGGGTTAGCAGATCCACTTTTATTACTTCTATTTAGATATCTCCCTAATTATAATATATAAACTTTGCGTGATATTACCAACTGACTATTTAGGTGGTATCCTGATTAAGTCAAATTTATAATTAATTCCAACCGACCATACAGGCGGTATCTATGTTTAGTCAGGTTTAAAACCAATTTTAAGATTAAGTCCAACCGACCATAAAGACGGTATCTCATTAAGTCGGGTTTTAAATAGTTTATATATTATAATTAAGGGAGATTAATCTAAATATTAGTAATAAAAACTTACCTTTCACCCTAGCAAAAGAGAGTTACATACTCATGCTGAAAAGTAAAAGACTAAAAAGTAAAGAAAAGAAAGTGCTATTGTGAAAAGTAAATAAAATTAATTACAGAAAACTATAAATAAACAAGCAAGATACAATCTTCTTAGTATTCTTAAGGAATTCCTTTGAAGAAAGTATGAATTGAATTCTGAAATTCGGCCTCAATTTATAGGGAAATTTTATGCCTCCACGTCGTGACGTGTGCAACCTTGCAGGTCGCGACGCGCCGTTGATTGTTGACAAGTTGCACGGCTTTTACGGGATGGTGACACGTGGCGTCGGCAGAATTATTAGTTGAATTATTTGTTAGGGATATGCCCTATATCCAACTTGTGGATGGGCTATATGTACATGTATTTGTAATATTTTCATTAATTAATAAAATGGAAATCTTTATTATACGTGTCTTACATAACTTATATGAATCATCAAACAATGTAATAAAGCCCTTGGAGTAATAAGATGATGGCTTCCACTCCTTATGAGAATCATTACTCTAACGTTCCTAGTTATAGTTTTGTGAATAATCTGGGAGTTCACAAAACGGAGAGACTATCATGATGTTATGATCCGCCCTTAAGTGGGGTAGCCGATCTCATAGGCTACTAGCGGAGATCCGTCCGCTTGGTGTATCACATGGATGCATGAGTTTCTCGTGTCCATCGAACTGACCGCCGAAAGTTTTCACATGAAGTGTTTATCCATGTGTCTGTGAGAACTTTCATGTATCGATTGTATGACTAGTCCTTAGACTTGAGGTCTTTACAATCTTATGTGTGGATCAAATAACTTTGACATTCTCCTTCCCCGGTTCAAAAGATCCGGTCATAAGGGTATGATTGGGTCATTTGTTGAAACACATGAAGTTTGTAAAGATACAACAGAGAATCGCCACTCTCTCGGATAATATTTTCTTATAAGAGTAGTATTCCAGTTCGCGGGTTGATATGTGTGATCAGTGCTTGAGACTGTGGCCGCATCGGAAGAATCATGTGAGATTCTTGGGTTAGCACGATTTATGACACTATCAACATCATACATTTGACTATATGGGTAGACACTTTCCATACCCTAGGTCAAACGGTAGGGATACAGTGAGGCGAGAGACCGTATCATATGTAAATCACATACAGAATGGGTATATATATATTTCCTTCTCATTTTGGGGCCTTGGCATGTTGCTAGATGTCAACCTTGGTCATTGAAATCGAACGACCATCTGATTGGAGGATAATTTATGTTTGATTAAATTATCATGATTCATTTCATGTCCAACTTGAGGGGAACCCAAAAGGTCACACACAACAAAGTCGAAATCAATGGTTAACAGTGCACAGTATAAATTTAACAGCATATATGATTGTTGTAGAAATTGTTCATAAATGGTTCAATGTGTTTAATTATTGAACAAATCATTTATGAGGTTCCATAGTGGCTTAAGGATTGGTGAATAACGATAGGGGCACTTTGGGAATTGGAATAAATAAATAAATAAATAAATAAAAACGTGAATAGTAACATGAATAGTTAAATTTTTTTTATTTGTTATTTGTTTTGAATTCCAATTCGGCCCAAACTCTTATTAGGGTTTTATAATCTCATTAAACCACTAAATTAAGATCCAATGGCTAAGATTAAATTAGCATTTATCGCACATCGGATTCTTAATTAATTTTGTTGTCTTTGGAGCACATATATAAACCCAATGAATTCTTTACAAATTTTTGCACCAAACCTTTCATATCTTGGGTTTATATAAGTGAGAAACTCTAAAGTTTAAGAGTAAGCCACTGATTTTGAGGATCCTTAAGTCTAATTGACTAGAGGAACCTCGAGTTAAAAGTTTTGAAGTATTTGCCTAGGCTAGCACCAAGGGCAAAATACATGTGCACTCAAGGCGTAGTCTTGTCGTTGAGTTTTGGCTTTGGTGTGTGCACCTTTGGAGGCCACACACTTGGGTGGCTCTTTGGAATGTGGAAGAGCTTGCTGAGTTCAAGAAAAGCTTATAGATTGGAGGGAGGACTGGAGGAGTCTTCGGTTCAAGTAAGTCTTTTTCTTTCTTTATTTTAATTAGAGTTCTTATGATAGTTAGCATGTTTAGGTTTATGTTTTTCGCATGTTTTATGAGTTTTTATGCTTAGAGTATATAGTAACATGCCTAGGCTTGTAGAATAATCAAAACAAATGGGTCTTGGGCAAAGGGATAGCGACATCATAATTTGATGTTTTCTTGATTTTCCGCTGCGCACTCGCGGCCGCTTCCCAACAGTGGTATCAGCGCGCCGTTTTTGTTTTGATTAGTTCTCTCTCTTCTGAACTCCAAAGTGGGTGTGTAAAAGCTCGTTGGAAAGCTAACACCCTGGACGTAATTTTAGGTACAAGTTTTGCATGATTTGGTTAAGATTTAAATTGTGAAATTGCATTTAAAATTCACACATCTGTAAAAAAATATGAATAGTAAATTTATTTGATTAAAATAAAATGCAATATCATAATTAAATATTAATCAAAGTTATTTAATGTCTAAGATAATTCCAACATATTAAAACTCATATGCTTGATGATTCTATGTATGATTAGAATTGGCATGATTATTTTAGGGTGCAAACATCTAGAGACTTTCTAAGGAAATAGAGAGTGTATTGCTTATCCCTTAGCTAAGTAATTATTCCGTGATGAACTTAGAGATTTATTACCTTTAAGGCTAATAAATATAAATCACTTGTTTATAATAAAAGACATTATAAAAGATACAAGTGGGGTGGGACCAAGACGTTAATAAAACTTTCCAAACTAAAGTTAATTTAACCAAATGTATTACTAGAGTTAGATAATGATTTGGCGTCTTCCATCACTCACTACCTTTTTATAGCCAAAAGGAAAAGTTGTGAAGACATCTAGATAATCATTTACTCAAAGCTTACCTTAAAGCATATTTAAAGTGTTGGACTAATTTGGAGGATCTATTGTTTATTCCTGTCACCAAAGCAATAAGAGCCTAAGAGGTAAGGGTATTTAAGAGAGTTCGCTCCACCCTCCATCTGGGGAATTTTCAATGGAGGAATCCATTTGACAGTTATTCACTTACACTTGCTAAAATCCTCAATAATAATTTAAGTCTAAAATTTGCCTCCCATTGTAAAGTATAGACCCAAAGGGCTTAAACCGTATTGGCAGGACTAGGCTTTACCAGACTAACCAATACCAATTTATCCCTAAATTATACTATTGACAATGGTTTGACTTTTCTGATTCATAAGACGCAGCGACCCTTAGACGTGGTCTTATAACTTAGTGGCAAAGATTGGGTGTCCACAAGGACTAACATAAGCTATGGCATGTTTGATTGCCCAACCCAATGATCAAGGAATTGTGATTTATATCATAAATTGGTTGGGAACCTACCTAATTATCATATTTTATAACGACCAGCCCTAGTCGGAGTTATGAAATGATGATAATGGGATCCTTGCCCACAAGAAATCCATCATATTGGGGTTGATGCGATTTGCTTAAAATTTTAAAACAATTGAGTGGGAGAAACTTCATAATATTAAAAGCCCATTGTGGGACACAGAAACTGAGCGACGCCGTTCCTAGGCTCGCGGCCTAGTTTGGGAAGGATTACATAACATGGAGTCGCCACCCGGTGTGACCCGGGACAAAGATTTAAGGCCGCACTCACCCCTCGCAAGGGAAGACCTCAAACCGTTGGGTTCGGAATGGTCCCTTACTTATGTCACTTGTAATGAAAAGATTTATATAATAATTTAAACAAGCTGAAGTAACAATTATTTCTAAGGGTATCATGCTTCTAAATTCACATATATAAGATAAAATATGCGCCTAAATATACATGTATTTCATATATAAAATTGCATGCTTAACATATATCAGGATAGCAACGAACATACAACTTTGTATATCACATTCAGGAAAACACAAGCACACATACCACCATACAAGCATACGTGGTGACCATACAAGCACACATATGGGCACTTTTCCAAGTGGTACGTGGAATTGTAGCCCAAGTACAGACCGCACTACCGTCCATTCGGAATCGGCTACGGAATTTACGTCTGGGTTTCCATCCGATATACCGCAAGAAATAATACTCAAATGTTATCATGACACAAGCATATGAATGGTGATAGATTGACACATTTACAAAAGAAAGATCAACCAATAGGCAAATATGCATGCATATAATAAGACAGACTCAGTTTAGTGTGTGCACGTTCGTGTAGCGTTCGTAAACGCGTTCGAACGGTAAACAGAAGGTTCGCGTTCGTGTAACGTCCGAGAACGCGTTTGAACGGAACCAGACCTGATGCATTATGAAACTAAGACAGTGGATGCGCGTTCGTGTAGCGTTCGTAAACGCGTTCGAACGGAAAACAGAAGGTTCACGTTCGTATGGCGTTTGTTAACGCGTTCGAACGGAAATGAGACAGAATGCTCACGTTCGTATGGCGTTTGTTAACGCGTTCGAACGGAAAGGAAACAGAATGCTCACGTTCGAGTAGCGTCCGTAAACGCGTTCGAACGGAAAGGAGACCTGATGCATGATAAGGCAAAATGTATGCGCGTTCGAGTTGCGTTTGCAAACGCGTTCGAACGGACACGGACCTGATGCATGAAAATGGGATGTAATACGTAAACAGAAAATAAGGGGCGCGGCGAAGTACTGCCATAAAGGTGACCTTTTGGGGCTCTTGATCTCTCAAAGAGAGGACCTTTAGACCAACATATAAGCTCATGCGCATCACATTACACATACAAGAATAGAACCAATCATGTCAACCAAGTATGCCCGATTGAACACATCTTACGTCCAATCTGAACACACATCAACCGGCGCGGCAAAGCATCGTGGTAAAGGGCTTTTAGCCTCTCCCCATAGGGGATTTCACGTCACACTTACTAAGCCCATGCGCTCGATTGACTCATACGAAAATAACGATAATAATAATATTAAACTAAGTATGCCCGATTGAACGTATCTAGCGTCCAACCGAACATACATCAACCGGCACGGCGAAGTAGTGTCACGAAGGTGGCCTTTTCGGCTCTTTGTCTCCTAAATGGAGGACCTTTGGACTAACTCACTAAGCCCATGCGCCTGGTTGAATCATGCATAACTAACGACATATTGAGTTCAGGTAAAACAAACTAAATAAACAAGGGCAACACAACAAAAGAAAGATGGTGTCATTTACCCAAGCGGTACGTGGAATTGTGGCCCGAGTACAGATCATATTACCGTCCATTCGGAATCGGCTATGAAATTTATGTCCGGGTTTCCATCCGATATACCGCGAGAGTTGACACCTCTCATTCATCCAATACCCACAACATACCTCATACACACAATGGTACCACAAATACAGAAAATATAATCAAAATAAATAACGGAAGGTAAAAATGAGAATAAATGTGAAAGATACCCTCAGGTCTAACCTTTTAAGCCGTCTCTCGGACTCACGTTCCACGAAGATCGAAAGGGGGTAAAAGCTCCGCAACTTTTCTGGTCTGCTGGTTCAACGTCCTAGCTCACTGTTTCACCGCTTTGCCTACGATTCGAACTCCGTTCTGCTCCTATTCGGCTCCTGTTTTGCTGCTCGCTGCACGGGCTACCTGTTTCAATGTTTTCAAAGAACTATTCCAAGTTGTGTGGGTTCTTAGTGCGATTATATGTGATTATTCTTAAGGTTATCTATGTAGTTTTATGTTACTGTTTTTTAAGGATTTGGGCTGCTGTGTTTGTGTGATTTTCGGTGATGTATGGAGGTTTAGAGGGGCTGGTTTTCGGTGGTGATTAGGGGTGGTTATTTGTGATAGATTCGGCTATGGAAGAGAGGGATTGTTTGGTGTGATTTGCTTGTGATGTCTAGGATTTCTTGCTATAACTTTGTGTGAATTGTGTGTATAAGCTAGAGAGATTCGAGAGAGCTTGGGTGTGAATTCTATTGTGTCAAGAGAGAAGAATGGCCTTGGTTAGGGGTTGTTTATATAGAGAAGAGGTAGGGTTTGGCCTTGTGTCACAAGGAAGGGATTTTGTCATTAAAGAGGGGATATGATTTGGTGTTTAGCAAGGAAAGTCAAAGATTGAGGGGGGGACAAATTTGGTTTAGATTAGGAAGTCAAAACTTTTAAATTGGTGGATATCTTATTGAATTAGGAAGTCAAATATGTGATTGGCTTTAATTGGTTAAGATTGATTTTAATTAGGCAAATCTTATTTTTAGTTTTAGTATATAATATATTTGATTCATTTATATTAGGCATGAGTTTATTTTATGTTTTATTTAATTTGGTAAATGATTTAAATGTTTTTATTTTAATGTTTAATATTTAATTTATATTTAATTATTTAATTTGGGATGTGTTTTATGGGCTTTGGGAAACTAAATGGGCTGGGCGTGAGGCTAGCAGCAAAACCAGAATTACCGGCTCCGTTCGAACGCCTCAGCGCACGCGGCACGAACGTCAGCAATCTGCACGAGGTTCGAACGAAGTAACGAACGCAGCACCAACGAAGACAGTGAGCTTGTTTATCCTGAATTCCCCCTTCCGATATCCGTTTCCCGCGGCTTTCATGACTCAAAAGGTAGTGCCTCCAAATGAGACTCATCATCGGGTTTCACATGCGAAAATGCAATGCCTACAGTCGCCCCCACTTTGATGGGACTTGTGCAGTGTGTGACAGTGACAATCCTATCAAAGTCTATGCAATGCATTTTTACTTACCTGGCTAGCCAACTGCCACTTTACTTTCCACGTGTTTGAGTTGATTTGGGTGGTGAGGTGCTGCGACCCCTGGTTCATTCCCGAACCGTGTTGTGATGTGGTCCATTCCCGAACCGCTACTGTAAGGTGGTCCATTCTCGAACCGTTACTATGAGTTGGTCCATTCCCGAACCGTTACTGTGAGGTGTTCATTCCCGAACTGTTACCGTGAGGTGTCCATTCCCGAACTGTTACCGTGATGTGTCCATTCCCGAACCGTTACTGTGAGTTGGTCCATTCCCGAACCGTTACTGTGAGTTGGTCCATTCCCGAACCGTTACTGTGAGTTGGTCCATTCCCGAACCGTTACTGTGACTTGGTCCATTCCCGAACCGATCTCCATTCCCGGAGTGTTACTGTGATGTGGCGTGATGAAGTCCATTCCCGAACTGTCATCGTGCGGTGGTCCATTCCCGAACCGATCTCCATTCCCGGAGTGCCATTCCCGGCGTGCTATTCTCGGCGTGCTCATTCTCGAGCTATCCATTCCCGGACTATATCTCCATTCTCGGAGTGCCATTCTCGGCGTGCTCATTCTCGAGCTGTCCATTCCCGGACTATATCTCCATTATCGGAGTGCCATTCTCGGCAGGACTGATCTGATGTAATATGGGCCTCGCCCCCAGAATGCCATACCCGGCAATGCTGATACTGATGTAATGCGGGCCTCACCCTGGGATTCATCCCCCAGACTGATGTTGAAGTGGGCCTCGGCCCCACTGCTACTGACATGGGCCTCGCCCCCAGATTGATGCTGATGTGGGCCTCGGCCCTGGATTCATTCCAAAATTCTGTTGATGTGGGCCTTGACCTGAGACTTATCCCCAAACTGATACTATTCGGGCCTCGACCCTCTGCGATTCATTCTCGAAAACTGCTGATATTGTACTGTTACTGCTTCTGGTTGGCTTGTATTTGACGCTTTTCTCTTTTTCTCCTTTGAAACCTGTTATTACAAAACAGAACAAACACAAAAAGGATGCGAATATGTTACGTGTATGCATGCATGTTCTTATCCCGTCGGGTTAGGTCTTCCATCAATCCTCTTGGTGACTGCTTAGTCTTCTTTTCCTCAGGCAAACCACTGCTTCAGTCTGTCTATGTTGATCGGCTCGGTGAACTAATTCCCTTCCAAGTCTGATAGTTTCACTGCCTCTATTTCCCAATTTCTGAATGTCTATCTTATCTTTTCTGTTTGCTTATTGCGAAGGTTCCCCGTGTTCATCACTGGATTCCATAGTACCAAGGTTGAATACTTTTCTCAAATATACTCATATTGCAGAAGAGTTTTAGCGAAATGAACGTCTTTATTATTGTTGAGGAAAAGAGTTCGAACAAGTAACAAAATCAATGTCATTAAAAACTGGATCAAATAGACTAGGAGGAACATCTCCATCACCCGCAGCACTGCCTTCTTCCTCGGCCCATGGTTCTTCACTGTCATCCATGTAAGAAGCTTGATGGTTGATGGCTTCTTTTCATGGGTTGGGTATTTTATGGGAATCTATGAGATCTTGAATTTCATGCCTGAGGCGGGTGCAGTTGTCGGTGTCATGGCCATGTAGCTGGTGGAAGTGGTGGAAGTGACAATAAAGGTCCATATTTATGTGTGGTGGTGGGGGGTGCGGAAGTGGCTTGCCTTCTAAGGGTTTCAAGATTCCTTGTCCCTGTAACTTTTCAAATACCTTCGACAAAGGTCTACCAAGGTTGGAGAATTGCCGGTTCCTGATGGCAGCAACCTCGACAGTAGCGGGCTTAGTCTCAGAATACCCCCCAAAAGTCCGCCTATTCTGGCCATAGGACTTTCTGTTTTCAGCCTCCTCTTCCTCAATATCCATGACAGTTTCCCTCAACTGCCGAAAATCAGAAATCATCAAAGTCATCCTCCTCAGCTTACTATAAATAGAGGGCTTGGTGCCCTTGATGATCATTTTGATTTGGTCCTTCTCAGAGGGCCGAGTCTGCATTTTCAGAAGCTGGCTTCTCCAGCTGTCTACATACTCCTTGAAGCTTTCTTCCGGCTTCTGCTTAGTGTTTTCCAAATCACGGAGTGACAAGTCAATCTCCAAGTCTGTAACATACTGCTTCAGAAAAGCATCAGCTAGTTCCTTCCAATCTTCCTTAACCTTCTTTTCAAGGCTATGATACCAAACCACAGGTGCCCCCTCGAGTGACATCCCAAACATCTTTTGGACTTGGCACTGTGATAGGCCCATTGAACTCATGACTGAGACATATTGCTGCAGATGGACCCTCGGGTCCCCGTTCCCATTAAACTTGGCCATGTCCGGCATTTTAAACTGAGCTGGCAGCTGTTCTCCGAACGTCATTGCCTCATAATCTAACAACTCTTCATTTTTACCCCTCATTTTACGGGTAACTGTTTCAACCTGATCCCGAAGCTTCCGAAATTCTGCCTGATGAGACCCAATCACTCTGCCTGTTGCATATTCTGCCATGTCATCATCAAAAGTGGGGACATCATCCCCTAACCCATTCGGAGGCTCCTCACGCCTTACATTCTCAGAATCTCCCCCGGCACGGGGCACAGCCATATTTGTCATGGGCAGTAGTCAAGGCTTGCAACTGTTCAGTAATCTTGGCGAAGCTATTTTCCAACTGATCTATCCGGGATACCTCAGTATCTGATTCACTCATGTCTGTTCTCGGTATTTTGGTGAGTCTTCCTTTTTTCTAACCCAACGGGAATCTATGATGGCTTTCAGAACACAAGGGTTAACATGTATGTATGCATGATGTGCATAAGAAGTATATAACATATATTAAATCAAATAAAATTCTCAAACAAATCGGCCTATTATCATTTTAGAAGCTTTTGGGACAACTGTCATAAGAGTGAACCCGTCCCAGTTTAAATGGCCTAACGAGTTCATGTCTTATGGCAAAGAGCCCAACTAAATCCAAATGATAAAATTCCGAACACAATCATAAAATGGCCCATTGTTATTTAGAAGCCTTTGGCCCAATCGTCATAAGATGTGTCCTTGTCCCAGTTTAAATGGCCAACAAGCCCATATCCCATGATAAATGGTCCAAATGGATCCAAACAACGATGTTCCCAAACACAAGAAAGATGATTCAAACATGACATAATAATTTTTACAAAGTGGCCCATCAACATTTCAGAAGCTTTTGGCCTAATAGTCATAAGGTGCGAACTTGCCCCAGTTTAAATGGCCCGGCAAGCCCGCATTTCTGACAATAGTCCAACTGCATCCAAATGAGGATGGTCCACAAGCACATACTCAAGGAAATAATTGTTACTTTAGCCAACCGGTCTATAGGTGGGTTAGTAAGAGTATAGACAAAGGCTCTCACCGGCGAAGGATGGCCCACAACTAGGTCTCCCCACTCAAGGGTTCGAGCAACCAAGTGAGCGCACCCTTTTTTATACACTAAGGTACGTGCCAATGAGCTATGGTGTGTGACGGACTGTCAAATGGATTTCCCGTTGTAGATTCCCCAGAGGGAAGGTGGAGCGAGGCTCACTTAAATACCCAAGCCTCTTAGGCTCTTATCGCTTGGTGTCAGGAATAAACAACGAGTCCTCCAAATTAGTCCATCACAAAAGGCTACGAGTAGATGGCTATCTAGGTGCCTTCACAGCTTTTCCTTCTAGAAAGGTAGTGAGTGAAGGAAGACACCAAACCATTACCTAGCCACAAAGTGCCTTGATTAAACCCTCATTTTATCCACTATAGACACGGTCAATTAAAACATAAATCCAAACATTACAAGACAATATTCGGGGCCGATTCTCTATCCCCAGTGGAGTCGCCAGACTGTGGGACACAGAAACTGAGCGACGCCGTTCCTAGGCTCGCGGCCTAGTTTGGGAAGGATTACATAACATGGAGTCGCCACCCGGTGTGACCCGGGACAAAGATTTAAGGCCGCACTCACCCCTCGCAAGGGAAGACCTCAAACGTTGGGTTCGGAATGGTCCCTTACTTATGTCACTTGTAATGAAAAGATTTATATAATAATTTAAACAAGCTGAAGTAACAATTATTTCTAAGGGTATCATGCTTCTAAATTCACATATATAAGATAAAATATGCGCCTAAATATACATGTATTTCATATATAAAATGCATGCTTAACATATATAGGGATAGCAACGAACATACAACTTTGTATATCACATTCAGGAAAACACAAGCACACATACCAACCATACAAGCATACGTGGTGACCATACAAGCACACATATGGGCACTTTTCCAAGTGGTACGTGGAATTGTAGCCCAAGTACAGACCGCACTACCGTCCATTCGGAATCGGCTACGGAATTTACGTCTGGGTTTCCATCCGATATACCGCAAGAAATAATACTCAAATGTTATCATGACACAAGCATATGAATGGTGATAGATTGACACATTTACAAAAGAAAGATCAACCAATAGGCAAATATGCATGCATATAATAAGACAGACTCAGTTCAGTGTGTGCACGTTCGTGTAGCGTTCGTAAACGCGTTCGAACGGTAAACAGAAGGTTCGCGTTCGTGTAACGTCCGAGAACGCGTTGAACGGAACCAGACCTGATGCATTATGAAACTAAGACAGTGGATGCGCGTTCGTGTAGCGTTCGTAAACGCGTTCGAACGGAAAACAGAAGGTTCACGTTCGTATGGCGTTTGTTAACGCGTTCGAACGGAAATGAGACAGAATGCTCACGTTCGTATGGCGTTTGTTAACGCGTTCGAACGGAAAGGAAACAGAATGCTCACGTTCGAGTAGCGTCCGTAAACGCGTTCGAACGGAAAGGAGACCTGATGCATGATAAGGCAAAATGTATGCGCGTTCGAGTTGCGTTTGCAAACGCGTTCGAACGGACACGGACCTGATGCATGAAAATGGGATGTAATACAAAACAGAAAATAAGGGGCGCGGCGAAGTACTGCCATAAAGGTGACCTTTTGGGGCTCTTGATCTCTCAAAGAGAGGACCTTTAGACCAACATACTAAGCTCATGCGCATCACATTACACATACAAGAATAGAACCAATCATGTCAACCAAGTATGCCCGATTGAACACATCTTACGTCCAATCTGAACACACATCAACCGGCGCGGCAAAGCATCGTGGTAAAGGGCTTTTAGCCTCTCCCCATAGGGGATTTCACGTCACACTTACTAAGCCCATGCGCTCGATTGACTCATACGAAAATAACGATAATAATAATATTAAACTAAGTATGCCCGATTGAACGTATCTAGCGTCCAACCGAACATACATCAACGGCACGGCGAAGTAGTGTCACGAAGGTGGCCTTTTCGGCTCTTTGTCTCCTAAATGGAGGACCTTTGGACTAACTCACTAAGCCCATGCGCCTGGTTGAATCATGCATAACTAACGACATATTGAGTTCAGGTAAAACAAACTAAATAAACAAGGGCAACACAACAAAAGAAAGATGGTGTCATTTACCCAAGCGGTACGTGGAATTGTGGCCCGAGTACAGATCATATTACCGTCCATTCGGAATCGGCTATGAAATTTATGTCCGGGTTTCCATCCGATATACCGCGAGAGTTGACACCTCTCTCATTCATCCAATACCCACAACATACCTCATACACAATGGTACCACAAATACAGAAAATATAATCAAAATAAATAAACGGAAGGTAAAAATGAGAATAAATGTGAAAGATACCCTCAGGTCTAACCTTTTAAGCCGTCTCTCGGACTCACGTTCCACGAAGATCGAAAGGGGGTAAAAGCTCCGCAACTTTTCTGGTCTGTTGGTTCAACGTCCTAGCTCACTGTTTCACCGCTTTGCCTACGATTCGAACTCCGTTCTGCTCCTATTCGGCTCCTGTTTTGCTGCTCGCTGCACGGGCTACCTGTTTCAATGTTTTCAAAGAACTATTCCAAGTTGTGTGGGTTCTTAGTGCGATTATATGTGATTATTCTTAAGGTTATCTATGTAGTTTTATGTTACTGTTTTTTAAGGATTTGGGCTGCTGTGTTTGTGTGATTTTTGGTGATGTATGGAGGTTTAGAGGGGCTGGTTTTCGGTGGTGATTAGGGGTGGTTATTTGTGATAGATTCGGCTATGGAAGAGAGGGATTGTTTTGGTGTGATTTGCTTGTGATGTCTAGGATTTCTTGCTATAACTTGTGTGAATTGTGTGTATAAGCAAGAGAGATTCGAGAGAGCTTGGGTGTGAATTCTATTGTGTCAAGAGAGAAGAATGGCCTTGGTTAGGGGTTGTTTATATAGAGAAGAGGTAGGGTTGGCCTTGTGTCACAAGGAAGAGATTTTGTCATTAAAGAGGGGATATGATTTGGTGTTTAGCAAGGAAAGTCAAAGATTGAGGGGGGGACAAATTTGGTTTAGATTAGGAAGTCAAAACTTTTAAATTGGTGGATATCTTATTGAATTAGGAAGTCAAATATGTGATTGGCTTTAATTGGTTAAGATTGATTTTAATTAGGCAAATCTTATTTTTAGTTTTAGTATATAATATATTTGATTCATTTATATTAGGCATGAGTTTATTTTATGTTTTATTTAATTTGGTAAATGATTTAAATGTTTTATTTTAATGTTTAATATTTAATTTATATTTAATTATTTAATTTGGGATGTGTTTTATGGGCTTTGGGAAACTAAATGGGCTGGGCGTGAGGCTAGCAGCAAAACCAGAATTACCGGCTCCGTTCGAACGCCTCAGCGCACGCGGCACGAACGTCAGCAATCTGCACGAGGTTCGAACGAAGTAACAAACGCAGCACCAACGAAGACAGTGAGCTTGTTTATCCTGAATTCCCCCTTCCGATATCCGTTTCCCGCGGCTTTCATGACTCAAAAGGTAGTGCCTCCAAATGAGACTCATCATCGGGTTTCACATGCGAAAATGCAATGCCTACACCCATGTTATTATGAAACATTAATGAAAACATATTCCTAATTTTAACATTCTCTCTTAACAGGTGGGTTAAAATATTTCACAAACATTCAAATGGAAAACAGAGTATCATTTTTTTCCATCCTTGATGAGCATAAGCTCAAAGGGGACAACTACAATGACTGGTTTAGAAACCTTGAAATTTTCTTACGACAAGAAAAGATTTTCTATGTTCTTGAAAGACCATTTCCCCCTGAACCCGTAGAAGATGCTGACCAAAATACATTTGATTCTTGGTAGAAACACGTTGATGATGATGAGCAAGCAGTTTGCATAATGCTTGGCTCTATGTTGGACGAACTTCAGAAAGCTCATGAAGATATGGATGCTCAAACCATCATCTTTCACTTGAATGAGTTGTATGCAACTTCCGTTCATACCGTGAGATTTCAAGTGTCATGTGACTTATTCCAAACAAGGTATAATGAAGTATCTATTCGTGGACATGTGCTTAAGAAGATTGGCCACATTGAAAAATTGGCCAACCTCAGGTTTATCATGGATCATGAGATAGGTCACGATCTAATTCTTCAGTCCTTACCAAAAGACTTCTCTAACTTTATTATGCAGTTTCATCTGTCTGATAAAGAAGCTACTTTAGCATAATTGCACAGTCTGATAAAGCAAGCAGAGAAGGACTTGAAATCGGAGCTTCAAACATACGTCATGCTTACAGGTACGGACCTGAAGCCACGAGGCCCAAAGAAAAATAAGGGCAAGGCCAAGGCTCCATATCACCTAAAGCCCAATGGTAAGGTGGAGAAGAAAAATGGAAAGGGGAAATGTTTCTTTTATGGAAAAAAAGGGCCATTGGAAGAAATACTGCATATCCTTGAAAGCCAAGGAAGCTAGGGAAGCCCAAGAGGCCAAGAAGCCTAATGCTTCAGGTATGTTGTATATGATTGAACTATATTCTCAAAACTCTGAACCTTCTACTTGGGTGCTTGACACCGGTTGTGGGACTCACTTATGTAACAATGTACAGGGCCTGAGAAACAGTAGGAGACTCCGTCATGGGGAGGCTGACTTACGCATGGGTAATGGAGCAAAACTGGCTGCATTGTGCGTGGAGACTTATTCATTAGTTTTTCCGAATGGTTTAGTTTTAGACTTAGAAGATTGTGTTTATGTACCTTCTCTAGTAAATAACATCATTTCAATTTCTTCTTTATGTAATAAAGGCTTTTCATGCCTATTAAGTTGTAATGAATGTTCTATTTATTTCAATGAAATAAAAAATGGAGATGGTATTTTGAATAATGTTATCTATGTCTTACAAACTAACAAAGAATGTTCAACCTCTAATATATACAACGTTAACTCGAATAATCTCAATGAATCACTTCTATGGCACAGTCGCTTAGGTCATATCAATGAAACAAGATTAACTAAGCTACATAAGGATGGGTATTTCAAACCCTTCAAATATGAACCTTATGGAACTTGTGAGTCTTTGTTACTTGGTAAAATGACCAAATTACCTTTCAAAGGTAAAAGACAACGTGCAGCGGAGACATTAGAACTCATACACTTTGATGTATGCGGACCAATGTCAGTTACCACTAGAGGTGGATTCTCCTACTTCATTACCTTTATCTATGATCACTCGCGATATGGGTATGTGTACCTTATGCGGTACAAATCTGAAGCCTTTGAGAAATTCAAAGACTTCAAAGCTGAAGTAGAAAACCAGCTTAATAAAAGTATTAAGTCACTAAGGTCTGACCGAGGTGGTGAATACTTAAGCAACGAATTTCAAGATTACTTGAGAGAAAATGGCATTGTTTCCCAGTGGACTCCTCTGGGAACTCCACAGCATAATGGGGTCTCCGAAAGGAGAAATTAGACATTATTAGATATGGTCCAATCAATGATGCCAGACACGGATCTACCTCTTTCATTTTGGGGTCTTGCTTTAGAAACTGCAACACTACTACTAAACCAAGTTCCTTCCAAGACTGTTAGTCAAACACCATATGAGTTATGGTCTGGGAAACGTCATAGTCTTAGTTATCTAAGAGTTTGGGGATGTGACGCATATGTTAAGCTCACACAAACTAACAAATTGGATGATAGGGCAATTAAATGTAAGTTTGTTGGATATGCCTTAAACTCAAGAGCATACGTATTCTACGTCCCAAATGAACAAAGAACATTTGTCTCACGAAATGCTAAATTTCTAGAGAATGAATTCCTTCTCAAGAAATATAGTGGGAGTAGACTTGACCTCGATGAGGTACGAGAAGAATAAACTAACTTAGAACTAAACCCCAGGCCCCTCAAAAGGGCAGCAATGGAACAACCACAAGGTTATGAACTTAGAAGGTCTGGTAGGGAAAGATATGAGCCTGAAAGAAATGGTTTCCATATTGATGAGGAACATGATCAGGTCATTGATAATGACGATCCCACCAGTTATGAAGAAGCAATGCGTGACATTGATTCAGTCAAGTGGCTTGAGGTCATGAAATCCGAAATAGACTATATGTATCAGAATCAAGTCTGGGACTTGGTGGATGCACCTGAAGGGATAAAACTCATAGGCTGCAAGTGGATTTACAAGCGTAAAACTGATGCAGAAGGCAACATCCAAACCTATAAGGCTAGGTTGGTGGCGAAAGGTTATAGACAAATCCAAGGAATTGACTATGACGAAACCTTCTCGCCTGTTGCAAGGATAAAGTCCATTCGAATTTTACTGGCACTAGCTGAACACTTTGATTATGAGATTTGGCAGATGGATGTCAAAACAGCTTTCCTTAATGGGAACCTTGTAGAGGAAGTCTATATGACACAACCTGAGGGGTTTTCATCTAAGGATGATCATAATAAAGTATGCAAGCTTAAACGATCCATTTATGGACTCAAGCAAGCCTCCAGAAGTTGGAATATACAATTTGATGAGACAATCAAAGAATTTGACTTCATCAAAAATGTAGACGAGCCTTGTGTTTACAGGAAAAGTAGTGGGAATGTTGTTGTATTTCATATTAATCATCGGGAATGATATTCCCATGATGCAAGCCACCAAGCCATGGTTATCTCAGAATTTCGCCATGAAAGATTTGGGAGAAGCAGCCTACATCCTCGGCATTAAGATCTACCGTAATAGATCTAAGAGGTTGTTAGGACTTTCTCAATCTACGTACATAGATAAAGTCTTGAAAAGATTCAAAATAAAAGATTCCAAAAGAGGTATTTTACCTACTTGTCATGGAATCAAATTATCTAAGGAGCAATGTTTGCATACTCCTTCAGATAGAGAGCGTATGAGTAGGATCCATTATGCTTCAGAAATATGATCGATCATGTACGCCATGCTATGTACAAAACCTGATGTCTCTTATGCTCTTAGCATAACGAGCAGGTATCAGGCAAATCCTGGTGAGCAACATTGGGCAGCTGTCAAAAAAATCCTCAAGTATCTGAGAAGAACTAAGGATGTGTTCTTGACATACGGAGATTGTTCTGAGATGAAAGTCATTGGTTACTGTGATGCGAGCTTTTAGATCGATATGGATGACAGCAGATCGCAAATAGTATATCTGTTTACTTTGAATGACGGAGCTGTCAGTTGGAAAAGCTCAAAGTAGTCAACTACAACGGACTCCACCACTGAAGCCGAGTATATTGCAGCATCTAAGGCAGCTAAAGAAGTAGTCTGGATAAAGAAGTTCATCACGAAGCTGTAAGTGCTTCCCGCGATAAAGAATGGCGTCACAATGTACTGTGACAACACGGGCGCCATTACTCAATCAAATGAACCAAGGTCCCACCATAAATCCAAGAATGTACTCAGGCGATTTCATCTCATCAGGGAGATTGTTGAGAGAAATGAAGTTATTATAGAGAAAATACCCACAGAAGATAATCTTGCAGATTCTCTAACTAAATGGCTGACTCAACAAAAGCATGATAGGCACACCCGAGAGTATGGTGTCCAGATTCATACTAGTTGGCTATAGTGCAAGTTGGAGATTGTTAGGGATATGCCATATACCCAACTTGTGGATGGGCTATATGTACATGTATTTGTAATATTTTCATTAATTAATAAAATGGCAATCTTTATTATACGTGTCTTACATAACTTATATGAATCATCAAACACTGTAATAAAGCCCTTGGAGTAATAAGATGATGGCTTCCACTCCTTATGAGAATCATTACCCTCAAACGTTCTTAGTCATAGTTTTGTGAATAATCTGGGAGTTCACAAAGCGGAGAGACTATCATGATGATATGATCCGCCCTTAAGTGGGGTAGCCGATCTCATAGGCTACTAGCGGAGATCCGTCCGCTTGGTGTATCACATGGATGCATGAGTTTCTCGTGTCCATCGAACTGACCGCCGAAAGTTGTAACATGAAGTGTTTATCCCATGTGTCTGTGAGAACTTTCATGTATCGATTGTATGACTAGTCCTTAGACTTGAGGTCTTTACAATCTTATGTGTGGATCAAATAACTTTGACATTATCCTTCCCCGGTTCAAAAGATCCGGTCATAAGGGTATGATTGGGTCATTTGTTGAAACACATGAAGTTTGTAAAGATACAACAGAGAATTGCCACTCTCTCGGATAATATTTTCTTATAAGAGTAGTATTCCAGTTCACGGGTTGATATGTGTGATTAAACCCGGCCGGCGGTTCGGTTCCGGTTCAGAACCAAACTGAACCGACCGATTTCCGGTTCCACACTGAAGTGGAACCAGAACCGGAACCGACCGGTTCGGTTCGAACCCTTTTTTTCTAAAAAAAAATTTTCGAAAATAAATTAAAATAAATGAGATTAATTTAATAAATAAATAAAATTATTATATTGAAGTGCTTGAGCTTAAATTTTTAAAAATTTAAGTTGCCTACGTATCCTTCAGGGGTGAGAGGAATCAAAGCTCACGTAGTTCCATTACAATTTTAAGATATTTTCCCTTTGTAAATTTATAATTTTATAATTAGCAATCATCATTATCAGTTGATCCTTCAGCTCCGGTTCCGCTTGCACTTATTGTTGCAGATGCATTATCGAAAAAATCTTCAAAATCATCGGGGGCATCTTCTTGTTGTCTCAGATCAGCTCGAGTCCAATCATCCACACAAGCTGTTGCTTCTAGAGTGCTTGGATGTAATGAAGATTGTCTAGCTTCCAATATATTGCCTCCCAAGCTTAAGGCTTGCTCAACCGCAATGGTGGAAATAGGTGCTGCCAATATCTCTTTAGCAATAATTGATAAAACATGATATATATTTTGATGTCGGTTCCACCAGTCAAGGATTATAAAAATTTTACTAACTAAACTTTCAGTAGGAAACTCGAAATTTGTAGATAAATAATTATCTAATTCAGGGTTATTAGTTGTTGTATCCCTAGATTTTTTATTTCGCTGCAATAACCAACGATCCCCTGCGCTAAGTCTTGTTTAAATTACCAGTTCGCTACTACTAGACTCACCTAATGTTCCTAAGTTAAATCTTACAATATAATCATTAAATAACTCAATTAAATCATTTCTTAATTTCGTCATTATTCTTGTAATATCAATTTCATCTAATATTCCTAAATAACCATAGTAAGCTTGTAAAACACCATTCAAACCTTCTAATTTAAATCTAGGATCAAAAACAGCAACAATAAGATAAAGTAAATAAATGTCTCTAAAATAATTCAACCATTTTATCTTCATAACAGTAATGGCTTCTAACAAAACAATATCATTAGGATCGCTACTTTCAGCATGTTCATCGAGAGCACCAACAATATTTAAACTTTCAAGAAGAAATAAATGTGTTGTTGGATAATAAACACCGCTAAAAGTTAAAGTAGCTTCATTAAAAACTTTTAAAATATCTAAAATGTTTTCACAAATATCCCATTGACTAGGATAAAGTGTGACATTTTGAACATGTTGAGAAAAAAAACTACATAATGCATCTTTGTATTGAAATGCTTGACATAAAAGAAAATAAGTTGAATTCCAACGTGTTGGAACATCTCTTGAAAATTTAATCGGTTTAATACCATTTATTTTACAAAACTTCGTCCATTCTCTCCTAACTTGAGAATATGACCAAATACAATTAAGTGCCATTTTAATAGGATCAAGAAAAGGCGATAATAATTTTAGACCATCTTGAACACATAAGTTAAGGACATGACATGTACAACGAATATGAAAAAATCGAACCCCTAAATTTGGTTGACATAAAGATTTTAAATCATTGATGGATGCAGTATTTGCAGATGTATTATCAAATCTAATTGTTAAAATTTTATCTACTAAACCATATTCATCAAAAATTACCTTCATTATTCTATAAATATTTTGTGCAGTATGTTGGTCATCAAAAACTCTAAATGCAATAAGTCATTTTTGCATGGTAAATGATGCATTAATCCAATGACAAGTCACACCCATGTATGAGTGTATTTGCCAATGGTCACTCCAAATATCAGAACATATAGAAATACGACCTTTCATCTCTTTAAATATTTCATTTAAAATAATTTTACCATCTTTATATAATTTAAAAATA
The DNA here is from genome assembly GCA_019454045.1 of Zanthoxylum bungeanum. Lineage (NCBI taxonomy): Eukaryota > Viridiplantae > Streptophyta > Magnoliopsida > Sapindales > Rutaceae > Zanthoxylum > Zanthoxylum bungeanum. The sequence goes on from SKCR01037554.1 coordinate 65,157, forward strand.
TGACGTTTTGTTGTGTTTCGAGTCATTCTACATGCAGAAGGATTTAAAGCATTATGCACGTAATTAGTAAAATGAAGTTTTTCACCAAAGCTTAAAGAAAGATGTGTCATACAAGTTAATTTCGTAAATTCTTCTCTATTTTTTGCATCGGAATATTTAAATAAATCTACAGCACCCGTACCTCTACTAGATGATGCGTACCTGGTCATTTGAGTTTGCGTCGCATCAATTCCAAGTTCAACCGGATGATGTCTTTCCAGGTGCTTGATCATATTGCCGTATCCACCAGAAAATTTGTTGGTAACCCCACAATAGTTACAAATCGCTCTTGAACTGTCATCGTTTAATTTTTCTAAATGAAAATGAATTCTGAAAACATCCGAGGAACGAGCCTTAACTTCTCTTCTCCGTGATTGTGCACCGACACTAGGGCCGCTCTCTTGGGTTGACATATTTGACATGAAGTTCTCAGATGAGCTTGCCATTTTTCGTTTAAGAAATAAGTAAGAAAAATAAAAAAATTGGCTAATTGCGAATGATAATAACTAATTGAATTGAGATTGAGAATAAGAAAATTGTAGGAATTGAGAGAGTTGAGAATTTGGTGTGTTGAAATAATGAAAAATGAATCCTATTTATAGAGTTTTAGAATTTTTTTGATACAAAAAATGCCCCTAAATATAACTGTTCTATTACCGTTATTAGGGATATATTAGGAATTTATAATTTATATTTTTTTATGCCTTAAATTAGGCATTTTTTTTTAATTTTGAGGGCAGAGAGCCGTTGGGGTTAGGGTTCCTGTTGGAACCGTTGAATCGGTTCGAGTTGGGGTCGAACCCCAACCGAACCGGTCGGCCACGGTTCTGGTTCCGAAACCTTCCGGTTCCAACCGGTTCGGTTCTGGTTCTGAACCGGAACCGTGGCCGGGTCTATGTGTGATAAGTGTTTGAGACTGTGGCCGCAGCGGAAGAATCATGTGAGATTCTTCGGTTAGCACGATTCATGACACTATCAACATCATACCTTTGACTATATGGGTAGACACTTTCCATACCCTAGGTCAAACGGTGGGGATACATTGAGGCGATGGACCGTATCATATGTAAATCACATATAGAATGAGTATATATATCTTTCCTTCTTATTTGGGGGCCTTGACATGTTGCTAGATGTCAACCTTGGTCATTGAAATTGAACGACCATCTGATTGGAGGATAATTTATGTTTGATTAAATTATCACGATTCATTTCATGTCCAACTTGAGGGGAGCCCAAAAGGTCACACACAACAAAGTCGAAATCAATGGTTAACAGTGCACAATACAAATTTAACAGCATATATGATTGATGTAGGAATTGTTCATAAATGGTTCAATGTGTTTAATTATTGAACAGATCATTTATGAGGTTCCATAGTGGCTTAGGGATTGGTGAATGACGATAGGGACACTTTGGAAATTGGAATAAATAAATAATAAATAAATAAAACATGAATAGTAATAGTAATAGTAATTTTTTTTATTTGTTATTTGTTTTGAATTCCAATTCGGCCCAAACTCTTATTAGGATTTTATAATCTCATTAAACCACTAAATTAAGATCCAATGGCTAAGATTAAATTAGCATTTATCCCATATCGGATTCTTAATTAATTTTGTTGTCTTTGGAGCACCTATATAAACCCAATGAATTATTTACAAATTTTTGCACCAAACCTTCATATCTTGGGTTTATATAAGTGAGCAACTCTAAAGTTTAAGAGTAAGCCACTGATTTTGAGGATCCTTAAGTCTAATTGATTATAGGAACCTCGAGTTAAAAGTTTTGAGGTATTTGCCTAGGCTAGTACCAAGGGCAAAATACTCGTGCACTCAAGGCGTAGTCTTGCCATTGAGTTTTGGCTTTGGTGTGTGCACCTTTGGAGGCCACACACTTGGGTGGCTCTTTGGAACGTGGAAGAGCTTGCTGAGTTCGAGAAAAGCTTGTAGATTGGAGGGAGGACTGGAGGAGTCTTCGGTTCAAGTAAGTCTTTTTCTTTCTTTATTTTAATTAGAGTTTTTATGATAGTTAACATATTTAGGTTTATGTTCTTTGCATGTTTTATGAGTTTTTATGCTTAGAATATATAGTAACATGCCTAGGCTTGTAGAATAATCAAAACAAATGGGTCTTGGGCAAAGGGATAACGGCATCATAATTTGATTTTTTCTTGATTTTCCGCTGCGCACTCGCGGCCGCTTCCCAACATTATTGGCTTGGCGTCGCGACGCGTAAGGGTGTGCGCGTCGCGATGCTGATGTAAGCATGACGTAAACAATGATGTGTTTCAATGATGAGTGTCGGCAGCATGTGATGGTGACACGTGTCCGGCGCACGTTAGCACTCTCTGTCGCACGTTAGCAGATGGCGTATTTTAGCACGGCTCATTTTAACAAACGACGCATTTTAGTAGGAAATTTATATTTTGCCTTTTTGTCTTTTTTTCACTGTTTTGGCCCCGAATTGATTCCAGAGAGTCATGTTATTTTATTTATCTACAAAATACCACAAAACACATCAAAATTTTCACAAAACTCTAGAAACTATACAAAATATTAAGTCAAATGAGTGAGAAATAGTGATCTATTTACCACTCATCACTTACAAAAATTTCATCCTCGAAATTTCTCAATCCCCAAACAGCTCTAGGTATTTCTCGCTCATATCCCGACCCATTACCCAAGTCGCTTCCTAGATGTGATGATTAGACCACATGATCTTTACAAGAGAAATACGTCTGGATCTCAAATCTCGAACCTTTCGATCTACGATATCCACAAGCTTTTCTTCATATGTCAGATTCTCGCTCAACTCTACCGGTTGACTCTCCCAAAATGTGAGAAGGGTCTAATACATACTTCTTCAGTACAAATATATGAAACACTTAATGAATCATTTCTAATTCTGGTGGCAATGCTAGATAATATGTCACCTTGCCTACTCCTTCCAAAATCTCGTATGGACTAATACAGCGCGGCGAAAACTTTCTCTTCCAGCCAAATCTCAAAACTTCCTTCCAATGAGAGACTTTCAAGAATACTTTACCCCCAACTTTGAACTCAAGGTCCTTCCCCCTACTGTTGACAAAACTCTTCTGTCGACTTTGCTCATCTAACAGTCTTGCTCGGATCAACCTAATCATCTCAGATGTCATATCCACCAAGTCTGAGCCATGAATTTATCTATCTCCCAAACTCGCCCCGACAAACATGAGTCATACATCTCCTCTCATACAAAGCCTCAAACGGAGCCATGCTGATACTAGCTTGAAAGTTATTGTTGTAAGCAAACTCAATCAGATATAAATGCTCGTCCTAACTCCCAGTAAACGTTAATACATATTATCTCAGCAAATCTCCTATCGTCTAAATAGTCCTCTTGGACTGACCGTCGGTCTGAGGGTGAAATGCGGTGTTCATGGAAATCTTCGATCCCATAGTCTTCTGGAAACTCTGCCAAAAACGAGAAGTAAATCTAACATTTATATCTAATACAATTGATAATGGTATGCCGTGTAACTGTACAATCTGCTCCATAAATAAAATTTATAGTCTTTCAGGTCCTCATGCAACTCGAATCTGTAGAAAATAAGCAGATTTAGACAATCGATCCACTATCACCCAAATTACATCATAGCCCTTCGACATCACTACTATAAAATCCAACGTAATGTTTTCCTTTGGCCACTCAGGTATAGGTAGAGGCTGGAGTAATCCGGTTGGAAGTTGATGCACTGCTTTAACCTGCTGACAAACCAAACACCGAGATACGAACTCTGAAATCTCTCTCTTCATTCCCGGTCACCAATATGTCTTCTTTAGATTTTGATACATCTTGGTGCTCCTAGAATGCATATAATAATGAGCATCATGAGCCTCATCCAAGATCTCCTACTTGAGCGGTCCAGTAGGTGGTATCATAACTCTATCACCAAATAGTTATACATCCTCTGAACTCAATCTGAAAGTAGTAGTCTCATTCGTTGCAATCTCTATTCTCTATTTTCCACATTGGTCATATCGCTTTGTGATATGTTAGGTCTATCTAACGGTGTAGGTCGAACCTTTATATGGACAAGAATACCTCCACTATCAAACAGTCCAAAAGTCAAACATACCAATGTCATCTCCTCGAATATTCTCTGTCTAGCTCTCAAAAATTAACCCACATTCTTCCTATTCGGTGTTTCAGTAACTACATTGATCTAGGGTTGTGCATCAGTCGATTCGGTCGGTTAATCCTAGATTTTTTAACCGAACCGAAATTTTTTGGTTAAGTAAATGTGTAACTGATTTAACCATATGATGACACATAACCATTAACCAATTTAACCTTTATATTTCAGTCGGTTTTGGTTAATTCGGTTATTAACCAGTCCAGAATCTCAACAAATATAAATTCATCAACTCATCATTCAACAAAATAATTTAACATAAATATAAATTCATATTCATCAAAAAGACAGCAAATCAAAAGAAAAAATCCATCAAAAATACAAACATATTAGATGTTCAACAACTAATAAATAAATAATTCTCATTAATCATATTTAAAGTCAGCAACTTAGGGCCTCAGGCTCAGTAACTCAGCAAGGCAATTCTATCATTACTCATATTCAAAATCTGAAGTCACCTTGATTCCAAGATTTGCCATTTCTACATTATTTCAAGTACACAACATATTTTTAGTTTGTCATATATGAAAAAATAAAGACAATAAATTTAATAGTAACACTTAACAATTAACATAACATTGATTTTTTCCATTTTCCTTGCTCAAGCTTCATAACTTCTTCTATTTGTTCCTCATTTTCAATAATTTTCTTTATGGAATGTTGAAGCCAATCATGAGAACACATTAAGGATTCTACAATTTTATGAGTCAAAGAGCTTCTAAATTCATTCAATACTCTCCCATATGTGCTAAAAGCCGACTCCGATTCAACAGTTGACATTGGTATTGCTAGCACATCATATGCCATCTCTGAAAGTAAAGGAAACCTGGAAGAGTTAATCTGCCACCATCGAAGAATTTCAAAGTCATCACAATCGTCTTCACCTTCCTCTGTCAAATACTTTTCCAAATCAGATTTTGCATCACCACCATGAGATTCAGACCTAAACCTTTTATACTTGGATATTATAAGCTTTGATATAGAAACTGCAAGATCGTTGCCTTGTACACAAGTCGTAGATGATGATAAGGCGACAAAGATAGAATTTGTAGGTCTCTGACTGTTTGTAGATGCAAGCTTCTTATAACCCTCATATAGCTCATAAATTGCATCTTTCACACTCTTAGCCAATTGACCACCTAATTCTTTTCCGTACATGTGCTTTAATACAAATTCAACATACCCTAATTTTCTCATAGGATCAAAAATGACAGCTATGTAAATCAATTTTTTCATTTTGTCACTTTTCCCCCATTATTTCTCATACTTTTGCCTCATTTTTATTGCCATAGCACTCATATCCATGTCATCACCGTTCTCCAACTCATTCAACAAGCAATCAATTGTAGTATTCTCTTCAAAAAAATATTGAAAGTTACATATTTCGTTCCAGAGACACGTAATGTAATCTCATAGAAGTGTCGTAGGAAAACTACCAAGCTATTGACATTGTTCCAATCATCATCCAAATGAACTCCATCATAATATAAAGTAAGATCTGTACTAAAATTTGGATCTAGGTCATCATATCTCTCAAAAGCATTTCTAAATTTCAAAGCCACATCAAGCATCTTGTAGGGGGAATTCCACCTTGTGGGATAATCAAGATTCAACATACATTTGCTATCATTTTTTTTTCAATAGCTACACATTCATTAAACTTTTGCAGCCTAGAAGGAGATTGTCTAATGAATTTTACAGCCTGTCGAATACGGTCAACTGACTTGCTAGCCTATTTCAAACCATCTGTTACAACTAGATTCAATATATGCACAACACACCTAACATGTAGATACTTAGCTTGAAGAATACTTGTTGGCCATGTTCTCATTTTTCTCCTCAAATAATCTATAGCAAATTCATTAGAGCTTGCATTGTCACCTGTCACAGTCATTACCCTATCAATTTCCCAAGCAGATAAGCATGTCTCTATGGCCCTACCAATTGCCTCACCTTTATTACTAGAAATTGAACAAAAATTCAAAATTCTTTTGTTCAATTTCCAGTTCTCATCAATATAATGTGTGGTGAGACACATATAATTTACCATTTGTATTGAAGTCCAAGTATCAGTAGTCAGGCAAATTCTTTTTGCAGATCTCTTCAGCTCAGATTTATAGCATTTCTTCTCATCAAGAAAAAATTTGAAACAATCTCTATCATAAGTCCATCGAGAATTAATATGAGAATGTGGGCATGCAACACTCATGAAATGCCTAAACCCATCACCCTCTACGAATTTAAATGGCAATTCATCAATGATTAACATTTTCATCAAAGCTAACCTAATTGCATTCAGATCAAACTTCAAATTAGTTAAAGAGGTAACTTCTTTAATGGAACTTTTAGAGTCAACATGAATACTAATAATGGATTTTTTAGGGTCTATAGACTTTGTGGCTAAATATTTCTTGCAAATACTAAGATGATATTTGAGATATGATGTACCATTAGTTTTGGAACCATTATAAAATTCATGATGACAGTAATTGCACTTACTTATAGGATTTTCATCACCACTTTCAGGCTTTGTGAAGTGATCCCAAACTACAAATTGTCTCTTGCTTTTCTTCCTCATCTTTGGGGGCCTCGAAGTCAAAGTATCTGGAACAGATGAAGACTCTTACGTAATTGGATTTTCACTAGGGTTTGGATGAGAAGTTTCATCTGCAGGTTGCCCAATTTCACTTTCTTCACCTTGGTACATTTCCACGAGTCGTCCTCCAATATGAAATAGAACACAGACAAAAAATAGACGTTTGTTGTCAAATACATGAAGGATAAACCAGAAAAGGAAGTGACAAAATACTTGTATGTACAGTTAGTTAATTTTGCAGAAACCAGAAAATTGATAACAAAAATTGATATTTAATAAACCAGAAACCAGAAAACTGATAACAAAAATTGATAGTTAATTTTGCATCCATGCATGAATTTAAAGTCCAATGTTCCATCCATGCATGAATTTAAAGTCCAATGATTATTCTTACAGGGACTCACGGGTATCTGAGTTATTTTTTGTTATTTAAATAATCCTGGGATTGCCATTTAATCAAACACGATAGCCTAATTTAAAAATTAGGGGATTCGAACATCAAATTCACAAACAATTGCAATGTAAAATAATATATCATATAAAAATATGCATGAAAACATCTAGTATCTTATTTGATGGGGGTCTTAAATAGGTGCCCCTCTTGTTTCACACAAATAAATCAAACAGAACCTCACATAAAATCCAGGAAAATAACAGATCCCAGATAAAAGAAGAAAACATTATACGTACAAGAACCGACAACTTTGCCAGGTACTAAAGCAGTTTTGAGGGAAAAAAAATTCAAAAACTTTATCGTTTCATATACTATATTGGCATGCCTTGCCGGATATGAACAATACGTTAATGGGAACCAATCATCCCAAGTATATATTCCGCAATCTGATTTTACAACCTCACTTGAATACCAATAAATCCTATAACCGAAGACCCTGTAATGATTTTGTTTTGAAATAAATCAAACATGCAAGCTGACTTATATTTTGAGATAAACAACATGAACAACGTACCTTCAAACCTTCCAATACCCTGTAATGATTTTGGTTTGAGAAAAAATGCGTTGATTTTGTGATAGAAGTGGAGTTGAAGGTGAATGGATTTTGGGATTTTGGGTTTTCTACGAAATAATAAATCGAATTGATTTTGGGGAATTTTGTTTGAATGAGAATGGAGTTGATTCAGTTGAAGGAGAATGATTTTGTTTGTGAGTAAGAGAATTTTGTTTGAGTCGGCGGCTGGATGGGTGAGTGGGTGGAATTTTGTTATTTCCTTATTAGGGTTTTGAAGCATTATTATAGATATATATATATATATATATATATATATATATATATATATATATATATATACAAGTGAAATTAGGGTTTAATTTCGGTTAATCGGTCGGTTTGGTTATACGAATATCATAACCGTAACCAAACCGAATAACCGAAAAAGCTAAAAATTTGAACCGCAAAAATTGATTTAATCACAATAACTGAACCGTTATAAAAAATGGGTCGAAACGGTTCAGTTAATCGGTTAAAATCGATTAATGCACACTTCTACATTGACCTTTCCTCGATGCTAAATAATAATACAATCATAGTCACTTAGAAACTCTATCCAACGTCTCCATCTCTGATTCATCTATTTCTGAGTGGGACGATATTTCAGACTCTTATGAACATTATAAATCTCACACTTACCACCATATAAATAATGCCTCCATTTTTTTTCACCTGTGCCACAACTTACAAACCAGCTATCCTATCTCCTAAAGAAAAGGCTCCACCTTGGGGTTCTGCTCAGACAATAGTTGTAAAGAGCTTTAAGCAGTTTACGCAGAATCCACCACCTTAAAATTCCCACTAGAAAAGAGGATTTACAGGTCCCTCACATTTATGTTTACATCTTGTCACCACGACAATTATCATCCTTTCCATTCAGGCACGGATACTATGAAAATGTCTTTTCATGAAGAAATTATTGATATCTCTCCCTATAAAAAGATGCTTAAGTTCTTAGTGAGTACTCAAAACTTCTTCCATAGCATCCTCATCTGTCAATTCTAACCCTTGTTCCAAGTCTGCCAGGGCTAAGGTGATATACCAAAAGCTTTGTAAATGGTCATTCACAGATCGAGCAGTTATAGTTTCTAAATATGTTCGAGACCTTTGGAGAGATATTTACGATTGTCTCAATGAAACTCCATCCGCTCTCTTGCCGAGAGAGATTGTAATAGATATTGTGGAAATAGTTCCTACGAACTTTAAGAGATGGTGTTTCATTCTTATAACCATTTGGAATGGAAAAACAACTAGTTTAATCCAATATAAAAATAATTTTGCGATTGTTCACTGTGGAATCACAGATACCATTCCATAATTTTCATCAACAGTCATGATTGCTTCAACCATTGCCAGTGGAGTCTCGACACCTTGTTTGAACTCGGTTTCTTAAATGGATTTATTCTTGGACCAAGTCCAATCCATCCCAACAATCCTGGCATCTAAGAAGCCAGCCTTGGTGAGCTTCCTCCCTTCATTAGTAATATTTTGTATTGATGATATAAACACCACAAAAGTATTACTGTCTGGATCGAAACCATTACTCCAGAATGGTCGGATGACTATTCGCTCATTTACCACCCAATTCATCTTATTAGAATCATACAATCACACCAACTCACTGATTGGAGACTCACTTGTTGGCGATCTAGACCGAAGCTTAGAGCTTACTATGGATATGATGATATTTTCTCAGAAGAGATTAATTTCCATCATTCCTGTGATCTTAGAGCTCTCTCCGCATACTCAGTTCGCCGAAGTCTAGAAAATAATACCGTTGATAGAGCCTGACAACTCTTCACTACTATCGAAGAGTCATCTAGAAGTATCGTCCAGGGCTACAACAAAATCAAGTTTCCTAACAGTCTCGAAATCCAAATTATCGACGGACTCATTCCCATGTCTCTTCGTGCAAAATGTCAATGGGAAGATCATCAATTCGAAGATGATCTTGTCCTTGCAACGTAGCTAAGTTGTTATATTCCAAAATGTGATCTTAATGTTATATTTTGTTGTTTTGTTGGCATTATTGCATTTTTTTGCTTATACATGAGTGTCAACAAAGTCTTCTTTCTCCTTTCTCGAAAGCCAAAGTTCTAATATCTTCAACTTACTGGCCCACGATGATGTTATAACTGCGACATGATGTTCATATTAGGTACAACTGTAGAAATCACGTCAGGTGCAGCTATAGGAATAACGGTGGGGGAAACTACCGAAACTAATGGAGGTATAGGTCTAGAACCCTCGTTACCCTTAACAATTGGCGGAACACCAGATAAAGCTATATAATATTCAAGATCTATCGGCTAAGTGTGAGGTATCTCTATACTATTACCCGACATTTTCAGGCATCGTCAAACTATCCATCTCCCACGTTGAGTACCAGTGCCACGTCCAGACATTTTCCAACGGAAACAAAACTATCCTTTTAATACCCTAATCTAATGCAATGTGTCTACAGAACCTAAAACCATAGGCTCTGATACCAAATCTATCACGACCCCCTCCCTAGAACGGGCCCAACACTAGAAAGAGGTTTGCATACTTATTTAGTCAAAGCATTTTATATGTCATACAAGTCAAACAAATATGCACAAATAATAATTTCACAAATTTTACAAGTCACTGAATATCTCTCAAATATTATGGTTTACAATATAAATCTAAAAATATACAAATGATGACTTAAATATCTGGATCAACCCGAAAAATAACTGTGGCACGTGGATTAAAACCTGGTTTTACTACTGCTGTGCTGGCGAACTACCTGGAATATTTGGGGAAAAGGGGAGTGAGCTTAAAGAGCTCAATAAGTAAAACACCCATACTCTCAACATGATCTCACCAACAAAATAGGGATATATATATATATAAGTATATATATTTATAATATAATATATGAAAATAACATATATTATAATATCATCTCAAGCAATCATCCACAACAATACAAACATCCATCAAACATGGTTGCTAATTGGGGTCCAGTATAATAGTGGATTAAAACCAATGGGAGAGTCACTCTCATACTCCCAAGGTTTCCCACCATATCATCTCGCAAAATATGTGTGAGTGGGTTAAAACCAATGAGAGAGTCCCTCTCATACTCCCAAGGTTTTTCACCATATAATCTCGTAAAATATCTCATCACATCTCGTCTCATTTCCGCCCACTGTTATGCAAAACCCAATAGCATAACATAACAACACACATCATCCATACAATCACATCTCATATTCAATCCACCAATCTCATCTCAACAATCATGAATTCATATTTATCATGCTTCCAATAACTCAATATAGTATCTCCACAAATTATATATATATATAATTATAATTATAATTATACCAATATATTTATATATGGACTTTCACAACAACCATTAATCAACAAACAATTATGTTAAGGGAATCATCGTGCATTTTACTTACCTCTATCCACGTAAAAGTCCTTAATATGTCTACATCCTCGTTAAGAATCTGAAAATTATAAAATTACGATCAAGTCCCTCAATTTTCCAAAATTATGATTTTACCTCTAAACTTTCTAAATTTCCATTGTAGCCCCTAAACTTTCCTACTATGTCCATAAAGTCCTCAAGCTCTCAATTATTACCTATTATCCCCTGAAAAATAGAATTAACAGTTTTATCCTCTTAGTTTAGCAAATATACAATTAAGTCCAAATCTTCCAAATTCTATCATTTACACCCCCGAAATGGTATTAATCACGTACGGAGCTCCAACGATCTCCAAATCTCACAACGAAGGAGTCGCTGGTCAGAATATGTCTCAAGGATCCCAGTGATGGTGGTGGTGGGGACTGAAACACGGCGGTTACTGATGATCGGTTAAACACCGATAACTACCGTATTTTGCTCATTTCTCAACAACCAAATGTCCGATTTAGGCAAACGAAGTGTCCAACTTGCGTATCTCGACGAGGATAATATTTTGGTTCATGAGGTGTCAAACACGTACGACGGCGCGAGGAGCGAGTGGCGACGGCAGCAGGCGGCGCATGGGGCGCGTGGCTGGGAATCACGACGGCGGTCCAGCCGTGTTGGATTCGTCTCGTTGAGGGGATTCTCCAGATGCGGTCACTTGCCGAAAACACAACTCAGATGACGTTGAATGAAGTATTTCTCTCTCTTAGATACACACACTCTCTAGAAATTCTCCCATAATTGCTCTCGGTTTCTCTCTCTAAAACTCCCCAAAATTATTCTCATAACTCTGAAATTTATCTTCAACATTCTATTCCTTAGTTACTGTCTGAATCCAGAAAGCTTGCTTGGTGAATGGAGTTGAAGATGAACAAAGACCTTAAGGAAATCCCTCCAAAAGAAACGTTCTCAACAGAAGCATTAAAACTAACACCACCTCTTATTAGGTCCAACACATTCTTCTCTGTATACTCACTCTCCTCCTTCTCTGCTATGTTGCTACCATGAAGAGATAGCAATGATGATTTATTATTATTATTATTAGAAGTGGCTAGGTGGTGATAGGAGTGGTTGTTAATGATTTGAGTTTGTGAGGAAAAAGAGAGACAAAAGTAAGTGGGTGTGTTTGGATAATGGATATAATAATTTATATGGTATATGATATTACAAACTATTCATAAGGCAGTGATAAATTTTGTCTATAACAAGTCCAATTAGGTACTTAATTATACTAAACAAATAAAACCAGCCATATAGACGGTAACAAAGTTTGTCAATAATTAATTTTCTTGAATCAAATACACAATTGGATTAAGATATTCCTAATGATTTTTTTACTTGATTCTATATAGGTACTAGAAGATGATGGAGAGAAGCAAAATTTTGAGGAACTAGGAAGACTGGAAGAAGAAAAACAAGAGGAAGCATCAAATTTGGAATTGAAGACTTTGCCATAAGGATTAAAGTATGAATTTCTTAAAGATGAACAAACTTACCATGTGGTACATTTTGCCTCTATCACAAGCGATCAAGAAGGAAAAATACCTCCAGATTGGAGCCATCAAGGCATGTAAGAAACTCTCGTAAAACTCCACAATCATTTTCCTTCTCTCCCCCAAAATGCTCTGATGAAAATTTACAAAGCACGCATCGAAAGAATGAGGCTTCTTATGATCCATGGCATTCCTAGTGATATTTTTTGGGTAATTGAAGTAAGGGTTCGCTTGGAAGGCGAGTCATCTGACTCTTTCAATTCTTACATATCTGGTTTAGAGAAAAACACCTATGCTAAAAAATGAAGAGCTAAATAATTAGGTGTTTATTATAAATGTGCAAGTTGGACGTGCAATACTCGTTATCATTCTTTAGGAATTGTGTCTGACAATTGCGAAGATAAAATTCAATTCATTAGAGATGGCTTGAGTAAGGAGTCTTTAGATGATATATCATTGACTCTTGAGACGCATCCTAGTAGACATGTTCATCGAGTAATTCATAATTTTGCTTACAAAATTTCAAAAAGAAAGACAAAAATACAGTCTCGAGAATCCGACTTTAAAAGATCATGTTTGTCAATTTATAAGAAAATTGGATGGGAAACATATCCACGACCCATATAGGACGTTCAAGCTGTTACTGGACGTAAAACCAGAGGAATATGTGAGCCATAATCACAACTACCAGTACATATTATTTCAATTTATTGCTTTGATTTTCTTTCCTTTAAATTATTGTTTTGATTTACTTTAATTTACTGTTTTGATTTCTTTTACTTTAATTTCCGCCAACAGTATCTAAACTTTTTGACTTTCATGCATCTATTTTATTATTCATCTGACAATTGTCATTTTGCAGGTACTAGTGCATTTATTACTCTCCCTTTTTCAGGATCTATAAATTCAGCTCGTCATTCTTCTCTTCAACACATTCAGATAAAGAGATAATAAAAATAGAGACAACTTCAAGAAGACGAGTCACTAATATCTGTGTGTTTTGTGGAACTAGCTTTGGAACTAAACCAGAATTTGTTGAAGCTGTAAAAGAATTGGGTAGAGTTATGACGGAAAGAAACATGCATTTAGTATATGGTGGTGGCAATCTTGGATTGATGAGACGTGTTTCAAAGGCCATAAAAGATTGTGGCAGTCAAGTTTTGGGAATCATTCCAAAACTTTTGGCATACGTAAACCTCATCGGAAAATCAAATGGAGAATAATGCATTGTCTCATGTATGTCTGAAAGACTTACTGAAATGATTAATCAAGCTGACGCTTTTATTGCTTTACCAGGTGGGCTAGGCACGCTGAAAGAAATATCCACAGTAGCATCATGAAAGAACTTGAACATTCACCAAAAACCCATTGGACTACTTAAATTTGACCTTTTTTCGATTTTCTTTTAGTATTTCTTACGGATGCCAAAAGATTTGGGTTCATTTCGAAACCGATAAAAGATATCGTCCTAACTGCAAGAAAAGATGATGAATTAATTGATCAACTCTTAGCTTATGAACCAAAAATCGACCTCATTCTTTCCAAGTTGAACTAGTCTGGTAGTGATCGTAGCAAGAAGCGTAGAGTGGACTTTGATCTTAATCTGTAATTTTTATCTTAAATAGTCGTAGATTCAATTGTCAATTCCACACTAATCAAGTGATGTATTCTAAATTTTGTTTCTTCTTATTCAGACATTGAGGACAATTTCTCAATTTGGTTAGGGGAGGAGATAGTTAACTAGATAGTTTTTGTTTTATGTTTCTTTGTTGTGTTTTTTTTAAAAAAATATATATATATTTTCGTTTTTTGTGTTGTTATTTTATGTAAAAAAAAAAAAAGGTTTTTATTATGTTGTTTCTGCTTTGTTGTTATTTTATGTGTAAAAAAATATTTTATTTTGATTTTCTTGTGTTTTAAAAAACTACACATAAACTAACAACAACTTTTTGACTAACCTAGTGAAATTGTTGTTCAGAGATGGTAGTGTAAGGAGTTTTCGCTCCTCAGACGTATCTCAATTTAATTCGTAACAAGTTATTTTTGTTTCTTTCCTTTTGAAACATTTAAATTTGTGAATTCTCCATAATATTGATTAAATTTGATCTTCATATGCTCATTTGACAAGTATTATCAACATAAACGGTAACATATGAACATGGGTTGTAAGTGAAAATTTTGTAATATTCAGTTCTTTAGTTTGTCGGAGGTAGCACCTAAAGGCAATGGAATTTGTGTTTTTATTAAAAAAACTAACCATGCTTTTACTTAGCAACCGGACATCTTGCCTCAGCAAGCAATGATTGTTCGCGTAAAACGGTAGAACTTTAGTGTGTGAAAAAATGTTTTTAAATAAGTTAGATTTCGTAGCCTCTCTAACTCGAGCAATTAAGTCCGTATGGGTGTTTTAACACTTAGTGCCCTAAGGCCAACTGGTCTGGAAGTCACTGGCCCAAAGCTCGTTACATGGGTTAAAGAGAAAGCTTAAGGAAAACATACACTTCTTCCTTTTATTATCTGATATCCGAGCAATTAAGTCAGTATGAGTGTTTTAACACTTAGTGCCCTAAGGCCAACTGGTCTGGGAGTCACTGGCCCAAAACTCATTACAAGGAATGAAGATGTATTTTTATTTATTTAAAAAAAATTATTTTGTATATAAATAAATTACTATTGCCAAAAGGTGTGAATTCTGATATAATTTTAGGATAAAAATATTACTTCTTTTTAACTAGACTTGTGAATATTGTGGGCACAACGAATTGATTGATAATTTATTCTAGGGGTGTTCACGAGTTGGGTCGGGTCAGGTTTTTTGAAATTTTGGGATACCTGATCGGGTCGGGTCACAGAAAAGTCGGGTCGCGGGTCGGGTCACGCGAAGGTGGAATCTGATCGGGTTCGGGTTGGGTCGGGTCATCGGGTCATTAAAAAATAATTTTTTTTAATGAATTAATTATTTTGAAATATAAATATTAGTTATTTTATGTCCCAAAAATTATCATATATAAAAAGTTTTAATACAAAAAAAGTAATAAACAAATGAAATAATAGTAAAAACTTTAAAAAAATAATAATAATTTTAGAAAAATAATAATTTTTTTTAGAAAAATACTAAAAATTTTAGAAAAATAAAAATATTATAGGGTCGGGTTTTAGTATCAAACCCGTTGCCCAATCCGAAAATTTCGGGTCAGGTTGAAATTTTACAATTTTTTTTGAACCCGCACAGGTCGGTCGGGTCACGTTGGGTTAGGTCGGGTCGCGGGTTGACCCGACCCTATGAACACCCCTAATTTATTCTAACATGAGAATTTACTTATTTGATTATTTAGAAAGAAAGAAAATAATTATTAACTTAGATAAGAATTTTCCTTTTAAGTTTTCGCTTAAAATTACTAGGGACTAGTAATAAGCTAGTTGGGGGTGTGATGAACACTAAAAATTACACATTTATTAAAAGAAAATTTAATCATTTTACATTTATAGTTTCATTAATCCCTTTAATTTAGCACATTTGTTAAATAATAATTATATTTATGTTTATTGTGATTTTTATCTTTTATGTAGGTGAAATAATACTTTGGATGCATATCTAGAAAAATGGACTTGGCATTTGGATTTTGGAAGCCGGAAACTTAATAGGGCCTGCTAACAATGTACAACTTCAGAAATTCCAACCCTGTGTAATATTCATATTTTGGCCATAACTTTTTAGTTCGATATCATATTGAGGCGATTACAGTTCCAGATGAAAGAATACTCAAATATATACGACTTTACTGTTGACAATATCTCGTAATTCTGAAATTTACAAGGTCGAAAATAATGAAAGATCCAAAGTTTGTTATATGTAATTATTAAAGTCAAATCGCATAAAAAATAATTAAAAATATATATATATACTTTTGATGGCAATCCACCGAAAGTGGATTGTTATCAAACATGTTTCCACCAAACATAAATCAATTGCTTTTGCAATTGATTTTGTAAGAGGTGAGAGCACCTCTATAAATAGAGGTGTTGTAGGCACTGCATTTTTACACATAAGTCCCTATGATGAGTCTCATTTTGGAGACACTACCTTTTAAGTCACGGAGGTCACGGGAAACGGACATCGGAAGGGGAAATTCAGAATAAACAAGGTTCACTGTTTCGTTGGTGCTACGTTCGTGTATACGTTCGAACGTCAAACAGATTGCGGGCGTCGTGCTGCGTTCGATGATGCGTTCGAACGGTGTCGGTAATTCTGGTTTTGCTGCTAGCCTCACATCCAGCCATTTAGCCCCCCAAACAAGCCCATAAAACACATCCCAATTTAAATAAATAAATATTAATTAAAACATTAACTAAATAAGATAAAAATTAAATTAATTAAATATTAATAAAACATATACCAAACATAAATAAACAATTACCAACTTAAACTAAATCATGCCTAAATTAAACAAATCACATACTAAATCAAAATATAATCATGCCTAATTAAAATCAATCAACCATTATATTCCCAATCTAATAAGATTATTCCAAAACTTAAAATATTATTCCTAATCCAAGCCAATCAAATATTCAACCTTCCCTATCTAGCCAAGATTTGTCCCCCCTCAATCTTTGACTTCCCTTAACCAAACAAAATCAAATCCCTCTTCAATTAGCCAAATCCCTTTCCTTGTCAAGCCCAACCCTTTGCCTATAAAAAGAACCATTCACCAACCTTCTCAACCCTAGTCCCTAGTCCCTAGTCCCTAGCTCATACACAACACACATAAAAATTACAGGAAGAACACACCCAAGAAAAAAAGGAAGCAAAAGATAAAGAGGAGACGGCAGCGAAACCACAAGGAAACAGTAGCAAAACGGACTCAAAACAGTAAAGACAACGAACGAGAACAGTGAACCAGTGAACCGGGAGAGTTGCGGAGCATCCACCCTTCCGACGATCGTATACCGTACATCCGAGAGGTGATTTAAAAGGTTAGACCTGAGGGTACATTTTCATTAGCTTATATTCGTTTTTTTATTATTATTATTGAATATATTCGCATGAGAGTCGTTTATGGATGCATGTTGTGGCTTGAATGAAATGGAAGAGTGTCGTCTCTTGTGGTATTAGGATGGAAACCCAGACGTAAATTCCGTAGCCGAATCCGAATGGACGGTAGTGCGGTCTGTACATGGGACACAACTCCACGTACCACCTGAGTAAACGGCACCTTCTCTTGTGGTGGGAGTTGCTTTGGTTTATTTATTTCTTGTCATTTAAATCCTGTATGTTGCTTATTCCCGTATGATATGATCGAGTGCATGGGCTTAGTAAGTGCGATGAAAGGTTCCCTAATTGGAGGGTTAAAATCCTTCACCACGATGATTTGCCGGCACTGATTGATGTGTGTTCGGTTGAATGCGAAATACGTTCAATCGGACATACTTAGTTTGATATGATTGTCTTTATTTTCGTATGCATGATTCACCGAGCGCATGGGCTTAGTAAGTGCGATGTGAGATCCCCTATGGGGATGGGCTAAAGCCCGTTACCACGAGGAATTGGGTTGCCGCTGATTGATGTGTGTTCGGTTGGATACAAGATACGTTCAATCGGGCACACTATGTTTAATATTATTGCTTTTCATTCTATGTATGCGTGATTCAGTCGAGCGCATGGGCTTAGTATGTTGGTCTAAAGGTCCTCTCTTTGAGAGATCAAGAGCCCCAAAAGGCCTCCTTTATGGCAGTACTTCGCCGCGCCCCTTTATTTTGTTGTTTATGTATTGTGTCCCATTTCATGCATCAGGTCTGTTCCCGTTCGAACGCGTTTACGAACGCAACTCGAACGCGCAAGCATTTTGCCTCATCATGCATCAGGTCTCATTTCCGTTCGAACGCGTTCACGAACGCCATACGAACGCGAGCATTCTGTTTCATTTCCGTTCGAACGTGTTATCAAACGCCATACGAACGCGGGCATTCTGTTTCATTTCCGTTCGAACGCGTTATCAAACGCTACTCGAACGTGAGCATTCTGTTTCATTTCCGTTCGAACGCGTTTACGAACGCGACACGAACGTGAACACACTGAACTGAGTCTGTCTTATCATATTCATGCATAATTGCCTCTTGGTTGATCTTTCTTGTGTTATATAGCCAACCATATTATTTGTATCCCTGCATTTATCCATTCTATGTGTTCTCGGATGTATTCAAGCATGATTAGGCTGTTAGCATGTTATTTGGTAATAGGTTCATGAGATAGTACTCAAGCATGTTTATTCCATTGGTTAAGTCATTTGCCTTGGTCTTGATTTAACGCATTACGATTCATATGCCTATGCCATGATGACTTTGGAGTATTATTTCTTGTGATATATCGGATGGAAACCCAGACATAAATTCCGTAGCCGATTCCGAATGGACGGTTAATGCGGTCTGTACTTGGGATACAATTCCACGTATCACTCGGAAGAGTGCTCACATGTATGCTTGTGCGGATACTACGTATGCTTGTGTTTTCATGAATATGACATGCTGAATGAAGTTGTATGTTCATTGTTACTTTGAGGTATTTTGTTAGACATGTGTTATTAGATATGAGATATATGCGAAATGTATGTATGAGTGTTATTTTGTACCCATGAATATAGAAGCATGATACTCTTAGAAATAAATGTTATTTAAGCCTGGTTAAATTATTACATAAATCCTTTTATTACAAGTGACATAAGTAAGGGACCATTCCGAACCCAATGGTTTGAGGTCTTCCCTTGCGAGGGGTGAGTGCGGCCTTAAATTTTATTTTCCCGGTTCACACCGGGTGGCGACTCCATTATTCTCCGTTTAGTCCTCTGTTGGCTACTCCGTACTCCCAACTAGGCCGCGAGCCTAGGAACAGCATGCGTCGCCCAGGTCCTGTTGTCCACAGGTGTTCTGCACCTCATTTATGCAGTTTGTATTCCATAGTTTTCTCTGAAAATTTGTGGATTTCTAGCTCTTATGTGTTTTTATTTTTAATTTAACAAATTTTGGTTTAGTTCCAGAGCTAGTTCCACAAAACACACAGATATTAGTGAGTCGTCTTCTTGAAGTTGTCTCCATTTTTGTTCTCTTTCTTATCTGGATTTGTTGAAGAGATAAATGGCAAACTGTATTTATGGATCCTGAAAAAGGGTGAGTAATAAATGCACTAGTACCTATAAAATGATAATTGTCAGATGAAAAGTAAAATAGATCGTGAAAGTCACAAAAATTTAAATATTGTCTGCAAAAATTGAAGTAAAAGAAATCAAAACAGTAATTTAAAGGAAATGAAATCAAAACAATAAATTGAAACAGTATGTCGGGGAACTCAGTATCCTTCTGAAAGCATTTGCGGAAATTTTCAGAAATTTTCGCAAATACTTTAATTGAATATTTAAGCTAAATGAGCATCCCTAAGCATTGTATTTGGATATTATAAACATGCTGGAAATGTTTTGGGAGAGACATGAAAGGTTCGGATAGTTCAGGATCAGGTTTGGATGATTCGTGGACTTTCCCAAGGATTTTCTAAAAAAAGACCATAGGTTGAATTTGATAAATCCAATGGGTTCGGTGCACTGTACTAAGAGTAAAGAAACTGAAATAAATGATAACGGGTTAGTCTATAGCTTTCTGGAGAGTTCCGGAAAGTTTTTACATTAAGTTAGTTTTTCCGTAATTCGGCGATTTTAACTGATTGTGTTCTATGTTACAAACTTTAGGAAGGAAAAGATAGTTATGGACCCCACGTAATTACCTCATCGTGGACTCGCCTTAAGTAGACATGTTATGATAGTTGATTGTGTTTATACATAATGCACGTACATAAATATATGTATAGTTACAAATTCGTAGAAAAATATAAGAGTAGCTACTGAACTTAGAGAACATGAAATATAGGTTTCTAGTGGTATAGTTAATGAGATTCATAGAGAGCATGTATAGAAATAGGTTTTCAGCTTTTGGACCGGATCAATTTTGATATGAGTGTGGATCCAGTTGTATGAAATGTGTTGATATGTTTGATGATATGTGTGAGCATGTTTCATATGGATATGTCTGATGAAATGGAGCACATGCCTATTTTGTATTTATTAGATGATTGGGACGTCATCAGTTCATGATTGACTATGGATAATTATGCTGATTTGTATATGGATGATAGCATTGTATTGCATCACATGACATACATGTTCATATGGTTTATATGATGATGCATATGCATTTTGCATACCCAGAGAGAGACCATGTGCACATGGGTAGAGACAGATTAGGAGCTAGGGGACGATGATACGTAACGCCCCTAGATACCCCAGTTCAGACCAGGATCAGAGGGATGACAATACGTAACACCCATGGATCATAGTTTCTGTGACATATGGGACAACGATATGTAACACCCCAAGACACTAATTAGGTGTTTAGGGAGATTGTGATACGTAACACCCTACGGCACTAATTAGGTGTTTAAGTGGATGACGATACATAATGCCTCTAGGCACCGGAGACCCGGTTAAGTGATTCTCGGATTTTTCCAATTGAGTTAGGTCTTAGACAAGAGATTTAGTTTTATGATTAGTTTTATAGAAAAAAAGTTTTTCAGATAATATTTCTAAAGGATTGATTTTATAATGCGTTTTTATAAAGATAAGGTTTTATGATATGATTTACAAGAGATCACACATATTTTAATGATTACAGAGAATTTTATATTATTTCAGATTTAAAAATTTTCACAAAGGCTTTACAATTTCGAGAGCACGAGTTTTTGATTTCATCAATTTTATGAGGCTTTTTCACAAAAATCCTTTTCATAACTGTTCATTGATTTCCACCAGATTTCAAGATTGAGACTTTATATATTGGATTTCGACCTAGTTAAGTTTGTATACCATCACTATTACATGATAATGCATCAATTATTGAGAAAAATGATATGCATGAAAATGAAATTGCATGCTTAAAAGATGAAAAGATAAAACTTGAAAAGAGTATATCTAGCATGCCATCTAACTCAAAGACATGTGATTGTAAATCTATTATGAATGAAAATATTGTATTAAATAAAAGGATTGTGGATTTATATTTTTTGTAACAAAAATCGCTTTGGGAGAGAAAAATTTTAATATGTTAATTGGATCCCAAATATGTGCTTTTAAAAGAGATTGATTATGATATAGACCTTACATTAAACGAAACTTTTTGAAGAATTATTTTGTAAAGGCATCAAATTCTGATGCACATGTTACTTTTGATGAAAATATCACATGTCATGCATGCAATAACAAAGTCCATGAAATATTTGAGTGCATGAATAAAAATGTGAATGTAAATACATGGGTTCCCCAAGGAACCAAGACTTACCCCTACGGATCCAAGAAAGTTTGAGTACCAAAACGTACTTGAATGATTGTGTAGGGGAAGCTTTGGGAGATATTATTAATGAGAAATGTAAATTAAACCCAAACACTTGACAAAAATGAGGAAATAGCTCAAAAAGAGAAGAATATCAAAAACTCTACCTCAAAAATAAAAGAACTTGATGATTGGTAGATTTGTCACTAAGTGACAACGATAATAGGTAAAATCCGTGCTTAAGGAAATATTGGTATTGTTTCCTCCAACCTATATAAGTATGCTTACTTCAATTGATATGAATGAACTTGAGTTTGAAGCATACTAGTGATTATACAAATTGTACTTTATTTAGTATCATCATATGCTTAATCATATTATTAATCTCTTTTAATATCAATTAGTATCACATCAAACTTATTGGTTTATATAATTTATGTGATCCTTTTTGAATTTTTAGCATTGAATACGCATTGCCATTAATATTTATTGGTTAACAATGAAATGCACGTATATTGGCTTAACTTGAGTGATTTTGATGATCCTTGCATGAATTTTGCATTGTATGGCAAAATGGGAGAAATGTATGAAAATTCTAAATGTGCATGATAAATTAACTTACATATGTTTTGTGCACATATATTGATTGATATCTCATGGAACTCAGTTTGTTTGCTTCTCCATCCTTTTTTATATTGTCAAAATGGCAGAAATCATGAGAATGAGATTAAAACTTGTTTTTCCCGCACCCTTTATATTAAGGGGGAGCAAAGTTGTACTAATGTGTTTGTCTAAGTTTTTAATAGAGCTATATTAAAAACAATTACACATTAAGGGGGAGCAAAATCGTCAATAATTTTAGACTCTCAAGGCTTCACAAGTTTTAAAGGTTGTCATCATAAAAAATGAGGAGATTTTTAGCGACATATTATTAAAGATGGATTTTGATGATGCAATACTAGAAGACTTCGACGGTCATTAGCGAACATTACAAAAAGATATCGAAACACATTGGTGATGAAGAGCGATGAATGTGAAAACTCGAGCGACAAATGAAGAAAATCTTTTATGGTCATAGCTTAGAGCTTTTTTTGTAAAGTGAGTTGTTAATTTAAGTCTCTAAGCTCATAGGACATATGAACATTCATATAGATGCATTAGGGTCATGTGCAAAATGATTTTAACTTTCAAATCCTGTATTTTGGCACTAAGATCGGCATACCGGTCCCCCACACCGATATATCAGTGTCACTACTCTATTTTGAGAAATTTTGCATCGCCTCTGGAACCGGGCTACTCCATACTAGTCACTCTGGGGTTTTCACAATTACTGGAACCGGTCTAGAGTATACCGACATTCATACCAGTCAATTTTCATATCTTGCATTCTCTCAGAAACCGGCATGATCTATGACGATCCCTATACCAATAAGCACATCGGCATACAAGACATCATAGTGATCAGTAATTCGGTATTGAGCTTAAATCTTCAACGGTAATATAGCAGTTATATTTTGGCATACCGGCGTACCGACCTCTGAGACCGGCACAACGGTCTCAGACAGAATAGTTGGGGCAATTTTCTATTTCATTATATATTGAGCCCTAAATTAATTTTTGGCAAGCTCTTGAACCTTGATACAATTTCTTCTAAGGCAAAAAAATAGATAGTTTACAAATACTTTCATATTCATACACTCTCATACTCAAGCTCACACACTACACCTTCATTATCAGTTATAGTGAGCTTATATTTATTGGGTTAGTAACTCACACTAAATTTTTATTATCTTCGTAAATGGCCAAGTTATACTTAATTTTCATTATTTAAACACTTGTAGTTGGGAAGACGCTTGTTGAGTGGGTATACTCAAAAGGGCATTGTGTAAAGGTTGTGAGTGAGCTTAGGAACAAAACTCATAGTAAGGGTTTTAGAGTGAGCCATTGAAAAACTCTTGTGTAAAGGTTTGAAGTGCACCTAGGAAACAAGACTCTTGGTTGTGGGTGAGCCATAGAAAACTCGATTTAAGTTATGGATTCAATTTAGTGGAAATCTTCAAGTGCGGCTTAATAAATCTACAGATATATTATTGGCCGAACCACTATAAATCACCGATGTCAATTTCTCTAACTCTATCTATTTATTTTATCGCAAGCTTAATATTATCTTTCCATATTATTTAGCATAACTTGAGATTGAGAATTTTATTACTAACCTTAATTGATAAAGCTACTAGCTTAGTAGTGTAAAATCGGAAAAAAAAAAATTATTTCCGCATATTTAGGCCATTACCCAATTCACTCCCCTCTTGGGTATAGAGAGTTGTATTTGTTGTATACTTGTAGGCAATTTCAAGCTGTAATAATCAAACTTTTTAATTTTTTATTAATAAAACTTTTAATCAATTTTTAGGTAGGCTTAATCAATTTGTCTAGATAAGCATATTAGGTGTAATCATATCAACTTTGTCTAACTACTTGATTAATACAATTTAATCAAGCCAAAAGTTTAACCACTTGATTAATCCAATTAAATCAAGCCAAATACACATACTATTCCATATTTTATAATTACCAAAATATCCTCTAATTGTAGAGATATTTATGAAATTACAACAAAGTCCTTGTGAGATTTTAGATTTGGATTAATCTAATTAATCTCAATTGGTCTAGTAAGTAATTAATATTATCTAATAATACTTAATTACTTTAATTGATAATTATAATATCAAATAATATTTATTATCAAACATAATCGGCTACCCGAGTGCTCAACGAGCCCACTTCATATTATAAGACTATCTAAGTCCAGACACGTTCGTCACAGAAGCATAGCTCATATGTACGCAATTCAGCTATCTCTGAAATTATGAAAAACACGAACGATGTTTCGAAACTATACAAGTCGAGGTCATCACATATGTTTAGCAAGCACTTCATCGTAGGCCTTCTGAATTGTGCTTAGAAAACATAGATTACATCGTCAAGTTTCCAAGACGCACATCTCATATTGTCAACATATCCACGATTCTTTACAACTAATTAGAACACCAATTATATATATATATATATATATATATAAGATCAACCTTAGGTGATCGGCTTTGGCCAAAGTCTTAAGAATCACGACTTGCTAACATTGATACTTTAACCCTTTATGGTACATATACGGGCCGACGAATCCTATCTCATACACACTTGATTAACGAGTGCATCGGTCCACACCATCGAACATCTAGCGGCTAGACCATGAAAGGTCTATGACATACATGACATCAAAGTGTGGAGGATCATACACAAAATACATATTATCCTATATTCAAAGGATCACATATGTTACTCGACTCGAGGAGATTCCTATTGACGGTGGTATGTACTTCCAACTATTATGAATCATCTGTGAGTCATTCAGTATTCGCTCCAATGAATACCCATATATCTATACAAGCTTCCCTTGCTCATGGTCCATTGGGTTACCATTGAAACTTCAATTCCAATATACGACAAGTGATAGTCTTCTAGGTTATAGGAATCTGACCGTAATCCAAAACAAATTACTAGGAATATATACTTTAAGAATAATTTATAATAGTAATACTATCTAATGACGGACCACTTAGTGTTCAGTATTATTATGTGACTATTCTAAGGTCTGTGTCATTCTCAGCATATATATATATATATATATGTGTGTGTGTGTGTGTGTGTGTGTGTGTGTATATATTAAACTAATATGCATCAAGAGATAATGACACAATAATTACCATTAACAAAGTTGAAATGAAAATATAGTTATTTTATTAATAAATAATAAAATATAATGTACAATATATTATTCGGATTCGCACTCGAAGCACCAACTCTAACAACTAATTTGTAAAATATAGCTACAATATGGAACATAGGGTAATTATGCAGTTGAGGATTTTCATATTAGTGTGTGAGAGATGTCAGAATTTTAAGTGAGTTATCAGATTATAATATATGTATATAGCTGTCATATGGAAATGAGATTTATAAATTTTATGTATATTTACATGCATATGTTTATTGTTTATGTTGATATAGTTTTTTTGATGTTTACTTAGGGCGTTGAGATTACTTACTGAGTTTATAGCTCATACTACAATAGTTTGTTAGTTTTATAAGTTAGCGACGAACTTGAAGAGTCAGTATGGTTTTAGAGAAGATTTTGAAGACAGTGGATCGCCCCAATTGTAGTTGAAGATGTCATAAAGTTCTTTTGTAGTCCTGGGTTAAGTTATGGGTTTTCACCACCTTAGTTTTGTATCATTATGTATTGTGTACACGTACGGATCACGTCATTGTATATTTAAAGTTGAGTTGCTAGTGTGAGGTCGTTCTGCATTTGAACTGTGGTTGGTTGCACATAAATATGTTTACAGGTCATCCAAAGGTGTTGGGCTAAGTCCAGGTTGTATGATTTATAGCAGAGACTATGCTTGAATTTTAACAAAATTATAGGCTTATAGAGATGGGCTTTCTTGTCTCTTGCTGGTAGCATCATAACTCAGTCGGGATGTTACAGTTACTACTCAAAAGAGTTGGAACAACACTGAGGGAGACTCAATAGGTTGGGGCTGATATTCTATCCAGAACGTAGGCCTCATGTGCGGTGATTTCGGTCCACGCATAGTCCTCACGCTCTGATTGAAATATGGATTTTCCAGTGACATGAGTTCGTCTGCCTTCCCTGGTTCCAATGCCACTGACAACTCATCAATCAGAGTTTCGGATCAATCGAAAATCAAGAAAAATTGAAAAAAAAAATTCTTACTGAGAAATCGACGGAAATAAGTAGTTTCCTGCGCCAAGACTACTATCAAAAAATTTCGCTTTGAGCTCTATGTTTTCCTTAAAAAATTCAGATTGAAATCGACTTAAACACTCTGTCTATAA
The DNA here is from genome assembly GCA_019454045.1 of Zanthoxylum bungeanum. Taxonomy (NCBI): domain Eukaryota; kingdom Viridiplantae; phylum Streptophyta; class Magnoliopsida; order Sapindales; family Rutaceae; genus Zanthoxylum; species Zanthoxylum bungeanum. The sequence continues at coordinate 92,209 of SKCR01037554.1, forward strand.
CTCAACACATTATCACCGTTATCGGTCTCTCCCATTTCAGAGCTACTTCGACCTTTTACGGATCTACATAAGTACCCTATCCTAAGATAATGTGACCCAAAAATACCACTATGTCCGGTCAAAATTCACATTTAGAGAACTTGGCATATGACTGATCATTCCTCAAAGTCTCTAATACTAATAGAAGGTGATGTTCATGATCGATCCGAGAAGGCGAATACACAAGGATATCATCAATAAACATTATGATAAACTTATCCAAATACGGCTGGAACACTCTATTCATCAAATCCATGAATACCGCATGTGCATTGGTAAGTCCAAATGGCATCACTAAGAACTCATAATGCCCATATCTCGTTCGAAATGTAGTCTTGGGAATATCTGCATCACGAATCCTCATTTGATGATATCCAGATCAAAAATAAATTTTTGAAAATACCGAGGCTCCCTAAAGTTGATCAAACAAGTCATTGATATAAGGTAACAGATATCGGTTTTTTACCGTCACCTTATTGAGCTGAAAATAATCAATATATAATCTTAAGATGCCATCATTCTTTTTCACGAACAATACTGGTGCTCGCCAAAGTGAAACATTGGGTCTAATAAATCCCCGATCTAACAGTTCATGCAATTATTATTTCGGCTCCTTTATTTCTTCCGGGCCATGTGATATGGAGTCAAAAAAATAAGGGCGGTACAAGACGTTAAATCTATAACGAACTCCAGATCTCTATGAGGAGGTAATCCTAGCATCTCATCGAAAATATATTATAATACTTTCTCACAACTGGAATATCTGATATCGGCGTTGATTCCTCATTCTCCATTATAGAGATACTCGTTATAAAGCCTTTGCACCCATGTCTAATCATCCTACATGCAGACATAACATAAACATGTGCCACAACCAAGCTACGATCACTGACTACTTTAAACTCCTTGTCGTCTGCTCTAAACCTCACTTCTTTACCATTGCAATCAATTAAAAATCAGACCGAAATCCTCCATTTTTAATGGGTAAAGTACAACTGATAATTATCTTCCCTCAATCTCAACAATCAATCCTATGTATACTATATCTATTCTAATGTCTTTCCCCGAAGGAAGACTCAAAATCAAAAGAATCTTGTTAGACTCTGCTATACTACCCAGACAAGGAATATATGCAGTGGTAATAAATGAATGCGTAAAACTTGTATCAAAAAGAGTTCGAATAAGTATACTTGATACCCGAACTGTACCAAATACAATATCACCACCATCTTATACCTAGTGTTCTGTCATGACAAAGACTCGTTTCCTATCAGCACCAGGTGCAATATGTGTCTGAGATGTATGTCATCTACCACTATATGCTCCACTCGAAGTCCATCTACCTATGCCCTATGTAAAACCTAAGCCTTGCCCACGGCTACCACTGGAACTTGTCCATCTACCACGTCCTGCTGCCACTGCTCTTTTTATTGCTGGCGCATCTCCTCGAGATCCATCACATGTGGGGCAATCTCTAGCAAAATATCCAAACTGCTGAAATTCAAAACACTTCTTTCCATTATTGTAGTGTATACTGATATAACCCTCATGATCACAGTTATAACATCGACACGGGCTAGTAGTTCAAGATGCTACTCTCGCTGCACTCTGATCAATATATGGTATATGCCTCTACTATGACCCTACTTAGCCTGACTCCCACGGAACTGTCCTCTATAGGGTTCACTTTGTGTGCCTCTGGGTGGTATCATGTTGTGACTCTGATGCGGGAAATATAATATGCTATTTGATCTACCATGTCTTCCCTTAGATGTCTAATCTCGCCTCCTCTTTTTGGTCTCCAGAAAAGCTGTTTTGTTTTCTCTCTCGATTTTGATGTCACTCTCCGTAATCATAGCTCTGTCAACCAGTATTATGTATGACAACTTCCCTATAATTGAGATCCTTGATATGATCTATTGTCTTAGTCTACCCTTGAATTTCTTGCATTTATATTCCTCTCACCGTATTAACTCTGGATAATACTGAGATAAGGAAATCATCCACCTTTCATACTCCATCACTGTCTCTGATGGTCCCTAAACCATATGCTCGAACTGACGACGTTATCACTCTGATAGGCATAAGAGAAGTACTTCTCATTGAAGGCTTCCTGAAATATATCCTAAGTGATATACTGAGGTTTTCTAGGTCCATCAACTCTACAATAATCTGGTGATCTCAATCTATCTATCAGTACAGTTTCAATGTGCTTCCACCAGGTATCTGTCTTACCTCCCATCATAAAAGTATCAAACTTAACCTTCTTTTGATCGGTCAAGTCTAACACACTAAACATGTGCTCAATTTCATTCTTCACTTCTCTGCAGCGAATGGATCAGCTGTATCATGAAACTAAGGAGGCCTCAAATTGAGAAACTGGTCGAGATTGCTCGTGTTACCACTGGTACTTGAAAGAATATTAGTTGTTGGCCCTCTGGCAACCATTTGTGCAACTATATCGATAAACCTCCCCAACACATTTTCCAAATGTGTGGCATGGATTATATTAGGTATAGTCACATGAATCAGGTTAGATGCAGCTACAAGAATATCGGCAGGGACAACTGTAGAAACTATTAGAGGTATGGGTCTAGAATCTTTGTCACCCTCAATAATCAGAGGAATACCAGATGAAGCTACATCCGGTTCATGATCTAAAGGATGTGTATGAGGTCTCTCAATACCAATACCCGATATTCTCACATATCGTCGAGCTCTCCATCTCCCACCTTGAGTACCAGTACCACGGCCACGTCTATACATTTTCCTACAAACACAAAGCTACTCTTTTAACACCCTTATCTAATATAATGTGTCTATAGAATCTAAAACCTTAGGCTCTGATACCAAATTTGTCACGACCCCCTCCTTAGAACGGGCCCAACCCTAGAAAATGGTTCGCAGACCTTTTTAGGTTGAGCATTCTACATGTCATGTAATTCAAATATACTGCAAAGAAAATAATACTTATTAAAATATAGTTTAGCAAATCCTTGAAAATATCCATAATTAAAATTTACAACAAAAGTTTTAAAAACATGAAAATATCTCATAAATATCTCATCTCAAAAGAAATATCTGGACCAACCCGAAGAGCAGTTGTGGCACGTGAATCAAATCCCGGTACTGCTACTGTTGTACTGGCGAAATACCTGAGATGTTTGGGAAAAATGGGTGAGCTTAAAGAACCCAGTAAGTAAATCACTCATACTCTTAACACGACCTCATAATATATATATATATATATATGAAAACAAAATTTGCTATAATAAGAACTATCTCAGTCAAATCATTCTCACCATAATAAAAACATCAAGCATACAAGGTTGCTAACCAGATTTAGTATAATAAGTGGATTGAAACCATTAAGAGCGTACATTGATAAACGGTAAATATATCAATATTTACTGTCCCTTTTGACTTAATATTTTGCATAGTTTCTTGAGTTTTGTGAATATTTTGATGTGTTTTGTGTTATTTTATATATAAATGAAAAAAACAGGACTCTCTGGAATCAAATCAGGGCTTAAACGGTGAAAATCGAATGAAAAAGGGTAAAATTAGAATTTTGCGTCGCGACGCGCAACACTTCTGCGTCGCGACCGTTAATGTGCGCCAGACACATCTCAAAATCAAAGAAACTTGCTATCATGTGCACTTGTTAACATGCGTTTTCCACGTGTCAACTGTTAGGGTTGGTGCTCCGAGTGCCAATTCGGATCGTATTTATGTCCGATTCATTAATACGAGCGGTTCAATTTTCCATAATTTTACTGGTAGCACCTTTGTCTTTTATACACTTATTCGATCTAATCTCGATTAGATTGAAACTGAATCTAGTTCAGTGATATGTGTATTTTAGACAAAGACCCTAGGATTTACAGTATAGTGCGCAGCTACAACGTAGTTTGTAATTGACATTGGGAAGTGCACTATTAGTTGTATATCCTTAAATAAAGTTCCTAGTCAAGATTTGCTAACACGGGTCGGTTAGTAAAATCCGCTGAGACCAGTACATGTCGTATATCGTGACTTGGTCCGATGGTTTATCCCAGTGAACCATGAGTCTTGGGAGACTCATATAGACATGTAGGTGTTTATTTGATAAGACACTGAACGACTCACTGAAGGTTTCCTAATAGATGGTACACCAACGTCAATAAGAACCTTCTCGAGTTGAGTGAGAATAGTGGTCCTTCGACTTGAGATACCACCGTGGATATATGAGCTATCCTCCACACTTTGATGATAGTCACGTCAACGATCTAGCCATGATCAGACCTTCACCTGTTCGTTGGGTGTGGACTGATGCTCATGATATCCTGTGCGTATCAAGATATGATCTGTCAATCCTGTGTACAGGGCATAGACATCCTCACGTGTTTATGATCTAGTAAATCCATGGCCATGGTATAACTTCGGAAATCAGTTCCGAGTGTTATTTAGATATCGTAAATTGAAAGTCGATTGTATTATACCGAACGAATTTGATGTTCTTATCTATATCCCAGGTATAATACGGATGGCCTGTGATGGAGGGACTATACGTATGCAGTGACCTCGGCTTGTATAGTTTAGCGAGATTATCCGTGGTCGTCATAATCCATCAGTGGGTGGATTATGGACACGAAATTAGATTTCTTGATGGATAAACCTAAACTTAGAGAGTCCCGCAATATGAAGTGTACTCGTTGAGTACTTGGGCAACTTGATATGAATAATACGGACTACTCATAGTACTTCACCAGATTAAATAAGTTAATTCAGATCGTTTAATTGGTTAAACGATGACACATGTAATTAGGGGATTTTGTCCGCTAATAATTATTGTGTATTTGTATTTGATACATAATACAATTTGATACACATTAATTATTCGTCAAATGAGAATTTGACACATGCCATTAAATATATGTATTTGTTATTTAATGTAAATAAAATACATATATATATAATAATAATTAATTGATTAAATTTTTCATAATTGTTATGAAAAATATTTAATTATTATTAGTTACACTTGTCATTAAATTAAAGGTTAAAGTGTCAAATTTGATTTGTCACCACTTTAACTTTATATTTAATTTATTTTAATAATTGTCATTTGTGATAATTGTTATCACACTTGTTTATTATTAATTGGATTACATGGCATGATTTTAATTAGGCTTAAATGTATCAATTTGATTGGCCAATTTTTAAAGCTTATTTATTAGTTTAATTTGATTAAATTAACAAAAGACAAAATTGCCCCCTAATTCCTATTCACTAAGTCTGTCATGTGAGGAATAAATTAAAAAACTTTTTGATCATCTTCTTTGATGATACATGGCTGCCGAATAACAAAAGACATAAACCCCAAAATTGGTTTTAATGAAACAAGTGAGAAAAGCAAGGAAATCCAAGAAAAGCTTAAGGAATTTTTTAGTATTAAAGGTAATCTTTAAAACCCCTCAAGCTTGAAATTAGTTTCTCTTGTTTCTTAATTTCTTGGAATGGTTCTAGGGTTGCTTTTCTTGTAGATTTTGGGGCTTTGTGGTTTGGTTGATGGATTAGGAAGCTTAAAGCATGTGTGAATGTATTATGGACTATATTATAGTAATTTGGTTTCAATTTATTGTTGGACAAAAAAGTTGCCATTATAGAGTTATTGATCCATTCTAAATAGTCTAGAATTGTTCTAGAGTTGTTCATGTGTGGTGGGACTTCTTTGGTGTAGGATTAATTAGATTAATCCTAGTGAAAAATTGGATTTAAGCATGAATTTTTAGCATTTTCTGTCACTGTTTCAGATCTGGAATTTTCAGTGTATACATTGATGTATTTGATGTTAAATAAGTGTTTTGGATGTATTTTGGGAGTTGACACAATTGCCGGAAAGTGTTTCCGACTTGAAATAAGCGAAAACGGCCAAAAACGGCGTTATCGGGTGGATTTTGAGCCAATTGGATGACGGCTGTCCAAACAGTGAATCCGTCACTGTTTGGGAAGCCCATAAACTTCCTCGACACTATTGGATCTGACCTGGGTAGTTTCAATAAGTGTCGGGTAGTCGGTTCGGTCAAAAAAGCGTTTTAGGCCATTTTGCGGAAAATCGGTTTTCGTAAAAGTTTCGCGAGTTTTCAACTTTGTTTATGTCAATATTTGATATTGAATAAATAGGTTTAGGTAAAATATGAATAATTTATTCATATTAGATATTGAATAATTTATTTGGTATTTTGAAAAAATTTTAAAATACGATTTCGCCCGGACCCGCGCTTCCGATGCGACCCATCGCCCAAAACCTCAACATCAACATCATAGCAATCTTGCAAAAATACGCCGGATACGTGTCATCATCCCATGCTGTCAACAATACATGTCATTAATGACGCAGCATCGCGACGCGCATAACCTTCTGCGTAGCGACGCCTAGCCAATAATTCAGACGACAGACATATGTCGTCATCGCGTTGAACGAATGGTGCATCGCGACGCGCGGGGAAGAAATTTGCCTATAAATTGAAGCTGAAATCAGAAGGAAAATCCATACCTTCTTCTGGAGAATTCCTTAAGAATACTAAGAATATTGTATCTTGTTTGTTTATTTACAGCTTTCTGTATTTAATTTTACGCAATAGTACTTTCTTTACTTTACTTTTCAGTCTTTATTTTTATTGTTCAGTATGAGGAGGTAACTCCCTTCTGCTGGGGTGAAAGGTTGAGCTTTTATTACTAATATTTAGATTAATCTCCCTTAATTATAATATATAAACTATTTAAAACCTGACTTAATGGGATACCGCCTTTATGGTCGGTTGGACTTAATTAAAATTGATTTTAACCTGACTAAATTGGATACCGCCTTTATGGTCGGTTGAAATTAATTATAAATTTGACTTAATCAGGATACCGCCTTTATGGTCGGTCGGTAATGTCATGCAAGGTTTATATATTATAATAAGGGAGATATCTAAAATAGAAGTAATAAAAGTGGATCCTCTAACCTCAGTATTTTCTTTATTGCTTTATTTACCTTTTTAATTTCTAAGCTTTACTTTATGTCATCTACTTTATTTAAGCTTTTACTAGTCCTAGATATGTGTTGTAACTAAATACCATATATGGGGCTGTGATGAATTCCAATATCACCGGTTTATAAGGGGTTATTTTAAGACTTGGGTAATATAAAGGTTTATTTATTGAGTCTTAAGCTTAATGCTTCTTGTTAACTGGCCATTAATAAGATTGATTTGGTAAATTTAAAATAAACTTGACGAATGAATTTTTGGTTTCAGCCTTAAACTTAATAGCCCACGATCTCCCTTAAGGATTATATACCCCTTAATAGATTTCCTTCCAGATAGACATATACCTGTCGGGCGAGGGTAGCCACAATTGGAACTTAATCTTAATGAATTCAGGTAACTTGGTTGACTTAGACATATGATTAATTGGGTTATTTGGGTATTTGTATCTGACCATTGACATAGACTTTTACATAAATTCGTGTTTCGGGTTAATAAACCGATATATTGCACAAACATGAGATAATCACTTCATCTTTAAAGGATATTGGAAGAATTCACAACCCTATATAGTTTAATAATATTGAATTTTTCTTTCATCTACTTCACACTGTTTTATTTACTTGTTTTAATTTTAAATTCACCATTCAATCAAACAACCAATCTATTAGATACTCGTAAACATTTGGCTTCACAAATCAATAACTTAGGTATTAAGTCATCATGGGATCGATACATTTTATACTACTTGAGCGATACGTGCGCTTGCGTTACGTGAGTGATTTCACCGATCATACCTCATCAGTCATCCTAAAGTTTTCCCACCATATAACTTCGTATAAATGTGCAAGATGGGGATTGAACCACACACCTATGCTAACCTTGTATAACTTTGCATCTCTGACCACTATCACACAAAACCTGACAACATAATGCAATAACACAAATCATCCAATACAACCAAATCTCACATTCAATCCATCTACCTCATCTCAACAATCACGAATTTATAACTCTCATTCTATCAATAACTCAATAAATATTTCAAATATGTATATGTGTGTGTGTGTATATATATATAATTATGATTATACAATAATATATATAGACTTTCACGATAAATATCAACCAACAAATAATTATGTTAAAGAACTCAATCCACGCAAAAGTCCTCTATATACTTATATCATTGATAAAATCTGAAAATATAAAATTATGATCAAGTCCCTTAATTTGCTAAAATTATGATTTTAACCCAAAATTTTAATTTTCCTCAGAATTTTCAGATTTGCAATCGTAATCATGCCAATATGCAATTAAGTCTAAAACTTTCAAAATCTTATGTTTACACCCCCAAAACTGTAACAATCACGTACGAAACTCCAACGATTTCTGAATGCCACAACGAAGAAATCAATTGACAGTATACGTCATAAAGATCGCAATGACGGTGGTGGTGAAGGCTGATGCACGATGGTTATCGATGAACGGACAAATAAGGAAATTTAAAAATTTGGGTTAAAATCATAATTTTAACGAGCTAAAAACTTTCAAAATCTTACGTTTACACCCCCAAAACTGTAACAATCACGTACGAAACTCCAACGACTTTCGATTGCCACAGCGAAGAAATCAATTGACAGTATACGTCACAAAGATCGCAATGACGGTGGTGGTGACGGCTGATGCACGACAGTTATCGATGAACGGTCAAACAACGGTAACTCCCATTTTTAGCTCGTTTCACGACAATCAAATATCAAATTTAGGCAACCGATGTGTCCATACTATGTATTTCGACGAGTGAAAGATTCTGGTTCGAGAGGTGAGAGTCACATGCGTGGGCACATGGAGGAGGAGTCACGACGGCGCATTTAGTGGATTCACGGTGCTGAACTAGTGGCGTTGGATTCATCTCATGGAGAGGATTCTCCTAGTGTGGTCGCTCATCGAAAAAGGTGGCCGAACGACGTCAAACGAGCACTTTCTCTCTCCGGATATATATTTTCTCTCTCTACTAGTTTCATTTCCCTCTAGCTGCTCACTGGAAAATGCTTCAATTCCCTATGTCTATAGCTCAACACACTGCTTACCATACACTTCTCTTGATCTCATGTTAAACACACATGATAGACTAATTTAGGGTGGTTGTTTTAATAATATGAAGTGGTGGAGTAAGTAAAGTAGGGAGTGCGGGCATGGTTGTTGCTTGTTTGTTTGTTTGTTCCGGGGACAAATAAACATATTAGGTATGAATATAGTGTGATTGTGTAGGGGATTAAGAAGAAAAATCCAATTTAAGTTGGTTTCGAAAAGCCTTGATATTACAATCTACCCACCTTATAAAAATTTCATTTTGGAAATTTCTTAATCCTCGAACAATTCTGGTTATTACAATCTTCCTCATGTCTTGTTCCACTTCTTAAGTTTTCTCTTGTATGTGATTATTAGACCACTTGACCTTCATAAGAGGAATACGTCCGGGTCTCAACTCTTGAACCTTTTGGTCTACGATTTTCACGGACTTTTCTTCATATGTCATATTCTCACTCAACTTTAACGGTTGGCTCTCCAAGATATGAGTAGGATCTAATATATATTTCTTCAGCATTGATATATGAAATACCTTATGAATCATTTCTAATTCAATGGATAGTATACGTCACAAGGATGATTGTGATTCTGACTATGTGACTGTGACTCTGACTACGTGACTGTATAATTGTGATTCTGACTGTGTGGATGTGATTGTGACTGTGTGACTATATTATTGTGACTGTGACTGTGACTGTATGATTGTGACTGTTACACCATAACAATTTTGAGTTTGATTTTGACCTTCTAGAGTCCCAATTTAGTAGAAATTCTTTATAAAAATTGTAATTGTGAATGTTAAGTGTATGTAGCATCTTACAAGTTATGATTTGGAATCAGATGAAAGATATATGAATATTTGAAAAAGACTGATTGGTAACTTATAAATATAATATGCATTTTTTTATCATTTTTTCCCCTCGAAACATATCGATTATACTAATTGTTTTAAAGTTTATAATTTGTAAATCAATAATATGTATTTTTTATTCTTTAACACTTTATATTTTGGGAGAAAATTAGTTCTTAAATTTGAAGTTGGAAAAAAAAAGCCCACTTTTTTCTTCAATTAACGTGATTTTATTTTGCTTTTTGTTTTTTGTTTTGATTTTTTATGGCAAACTTATAATAACATTATTTTACTATCTATAATTATATCTTTTTATATTTAGGTGGATTAATTCTGAAGAGTCATTTGTATTTGAATTAAATTAAAAGAACACTAATGTTTTTTTTTTTTTTGTTCTTTTTAGGAATTCCCTCTATTATTTTTGGGTTGGATAGTGTTTATTTTCAAGGACTTTCCATTTTGAGAGGAAATTTCTGCTGGAGGCAAGGTCAAAATTAAGGGGCAAAAAAGTTCGGGTTCGGTCCGGCCCGGTCCGGACCGCCCCGCCCGGGCTTTGGTCCGGCCCGGGGGTAAAAAATCTCGGGCCGGGCCCACAAAGTAGAGGTCCGGTTTGGCTCGGGCCCGAGCCGGGCCTAGCACAATAAGCCCGGGCCCGGGTCGGCCCGGGCATAAAAAATATTATATATATTAAAAAATAAGCCCGGCCCGGGCCAAATCCGGCCCGAATCTTGTGGCTAAAAAAAAAAAAAATCAAACAAGACATGATCCGGGCCAAATCTTGCCTTTTTGTTGATCATTGAAATTCATGGCATGATCACAGTAAGCCTACATTGATCAATTCCCATGCATATATTTGTCTCAAGCCATATTATGCATATTGTAACATAGAAATAAGCCACGCACAGTGGCAGTAGCCAGTAAACGCATGGTCATTTTGCATAATTGCATGCATGATATGTCACCTTTGGACTGATTTTATGAAAGAAAATAAGAAACGTCAATTAGATTACAGTGAGTCTTATAAGAAATTTCAAATTTCTGATTTTTTTTTTTTTTTTTAAATTTAAGCCCGGGCCGGGCCCGGCTCGGGCTCACTCTCTAGAGCCCGGCCGGTCTGGGCTCGGGCTTTTCTGCCACCCTTAAGCCGGGCTTTTCCCGAGCCCGAGCCAAAAAAAATTACCGGGCTCGGGCCGGGCTTATCAAAGCCCGGGTCCAGCCCAGTCCATTGCCACCCTTAGTCAAAATTTGGATTGCAGTTTATATAGTTGTCACCTGTCGGGTAATTAGATGACATAAACTTTGTTTTGTTAATGTTACTTGGTGTGTGTTGATGAGAAATTTTACTATATAATTGTGATATATCGTCATCCATATAATAACCTAATAATTCATTGTTACGGGTGTTAAAATAGTAAAAAGTAACTTATAAATTATAGTCTTGTTTAACATAATTCCTATATGTTATATGACTATTTATTGTTCGTACCACGTCACTCATATAATAGTGATACCAAAGGATTTCTTATATCACTGATGTTGATGTGGACACGTGGGAATGATGGGACCAATCAATTATGTTGAAATAGTTAACTTTATCTCGCACGGATTTTCCATTAGAAAAAAATTCTACAATACAACGGTAGAATCATGTAAAAAACTACAAAATAAATAATAATTATATTTAATATAATTATAATATTATATGTTTGTTAATTGATGGTATCACGTTATTCATAAAGAATTAATCCTACCAGCGAATAAGAACATGACAAAATTATTGATTTATTTTCACCCATATGTGCCTGCTTATCAGGCTCCATTGGCATTAACATTATGCGAGTAAAACTAACAAAAGCAAACTGTTTAAATTTGACAGGGAACCAAAGTTTCTAGTCATATTGTTGAATGTAAGAGTCAAGGAACTGGGGCAAAGGCCAGAAGGATTCATGCTTTTATTTCAGTAGTTAGTTCATATTGCTTTAATTCACTTGTTTGTTCACAAATTATAGAGTCCATGTGGACTGTCTCCAAAATCACAAAATTCGTGCTATAACATACATTAATAAGAGAAATTGACACTTATTATCAACTGATGTGTCAAGCAATTATTGATTTTTATTCTATCATCAATACAAATCATAAGTCCTGGCCAGATACATTCTTTTACAATTTCATCCGACGCAGTTTCCTTTCCCCTGACAACAATTTTGAGAACCTGCAACGTACAAATTATTAATAAGATTAATCACCTATTGTCAAAACTAATTAATATATATAAAAACTGAATAACCTTGTAAGAGCTTCTTCATAAGTGCCTCCATTTTCAACAGGTTCCATAATTCCAGTGTCAAGGTTCACTCTGGAAACAGGTTTCTTCAAGAGCCTTTCACCAATCTTCACAAGTTCCTGCATATTCTTCTCTGTCGCTTTGTCAGTTGATGATGTATCCCCAGTCAATGAGTTGTCCTGAAATCATTGATTTTAACAGCAAAATTAGAAACATTATCAGGAAGAAAAAAATGTGCATTAAGTAGTGAGGGTTATATTGTTACCTGGATGCGAAGGTAATTGTTTTCACTTGCAATGGATCTGAAAATCAAGGACATGTGAAGGTCAATCATGTCTCCTCCAGCAGAGGTAAACGAATCTATCAATGGAGAACTGCCTTTTGAGTAAAGCCAGCCCAGAATTCCCCAATTTGCTGCCATTTCTGCATTATACTTTTTCTCTAATTCTGAATTTCCAGTGCCTAGTGATATTACCAGGAACTTGTCATATTGTAGACCTTGTCCTGGCAACTCAACTGGCTTGTCCGGGACAACAGTTCCTGTTGGATTCATGGCCAGCAATGCCTTGTAAATAAAATCACAAGAAGTCCGCTTAGAAAATTCAAAATTTAGGAGAACTTGAATTTTAAAAAATTATAGCCAACTTAGTTACAGGATTATTTGCTGCCACCCCTCCATCAACAAGGTGAAACTCTGAGTAATTCCCTTCTGAATCTTTAATTTTAAAGTTATGAGCCGGAAAATAAGTAGGAGCTGCAGAAGTACCAATACATATATCTGACAGCAAAGCATCTTTTGAAGCATTTGATTTTGCCTGCAGTATTAACCAACGGAAGTGGAAAAAGAATATTTATTAGTAAGCTTGTATTATATATTGTAAGCTTCAATCAATGTAACGAGGTTATATGTACCTCAAAGGTTGAAAATATTGTAGGCTGAAGCAACTTGATGTCGAATGTAGGTATTACAACGCGTGTTACAGTTTCATGAAGTCTTCGAGTTCCAAGTATCTCTTGTAGCAGCTTTTTCAGATACTTGCCATCATATTTTGGTCCCATGAAACTCATTATTTTCTTAATCAGTTTACTGATTTGTAACCATAATTAGTTAATTACCGTAGTATGAGGCCAAAATCTAGCTGATATGAAAGTGTGCAAAAATGGCATAAAGATGCTTAATTAATTATAAGTGGCTTACTGTGATTGAGGAAAGATTTTAGGACCATGCTTGAGATAGAAAGGGATGATATCATTTGCCTGGTAAAGAGGACGCCCTTGATTATCAGGAGCCGTTAACATTGCTGTAATTAAACCTCCTGTGCTAGTTCCCGCAATCACATCAAAATAATCTGCAAGTCGGGAATCTTTTCCATCCAATTCCTGCAATAAAACAATATATTGAAGTCCATGTATATGGAAATGGAACCAGTAGTGGCACTGGAACTACTAAAAGAGTTTCTCTGTCACAGCCAAGATTCTAATTAATAAGTGAATAGGACTAATGCAAGTGATTAAGCATGGCACTATGTGCATGCAATTAAGTGTTTGTGGGCATTACTTTTAACTTGGATTCAAGAAAACTCAAGATAGTTCCTGGTATGATGCCTCTAATTCCTCCTCCATCGATGCTCAGAACTGTAATCTTTGCACCATATCTTGTTGATTGGTTAATTTCATTACTCAGAAAATGTTTTTCCATGATTCTATCGGTGTGTGTGTGGAATGTGAATGATGTAACAGTAATATATATTGGTAGTTCCATCAAAGAATTTAAGCTTAGGTGTGAGTGGCCAACTTTATTGTTACTTCTTGTGTGCGGGGTTGGCTAGGTATGTGCAGTCACGGAAGAAACCAATGATAAAGAAAAATAATATAGCTAATCCCTTGGAAGAGTTACTTTCCCGCAAGAGGAAAATGCTTTCGATTTAAAGCACTTCCTGCAAAACAATTTACAACTACTTTCTACTTGGATGCCATAATTCCACGAGCTTCTGCCAAATCTCTTGTTTCTTCCGAGTGATATGCTCATTGGCGAAGTCATCTATAAGCCAGTGGGATATAAAATTTTGTTAAAACGTATCTTGTAAATTAATGAAAAATATGATTTTTAA